>NC_069473.1:4666228-4712400 GCF_026875155.1 Cherax quadricarinatus
AAAGGGAAGGGATTTAAATTTTTTAATGAGTTCTTGTAATTTTTCTTTTTTACTATTGGGCACGACATATATATATATATAATATATATATATTATATATATAAAATTTAAAAAATATATATTATATATATATAAATATATATATAATATATAAATATAATAACGTGTTTTAAAAAAACTGACTAAAATTTGCCTGAAGCAAGGGTCAAGAAACCTGTTCTCCTTATATTTTATTGTGCGGGTGTACTCACCATTTTGGGATTGAGGGGTCGGTCCCACCCTGGCCCAGCCTCTTCACTGGCCGCTACTGAGTCACTTTTTTCCCTTTCCCAGAGCTTTTCATCCCTCTTCTTAAAGCTATAAATGGATCCCCCTCCACTACACTCTTCCCAAACTTTAACTTCCTGACTACTCTGACTGAAGAAATACTTCCTAAACCCTATGAATCTCTATTTTTTTCATCTCCCAACTGGATCCCTTGTTGCTTTTTCCCCATCCTGGAACATTCATTTCTGTCCCCCTTTGTCAATTCCTCTCAGTTTTTTTACAGGTGTTTATTTTTCCCCTTTAACCCCCATCTTTCCGCCCTTTGTGTTGTCAGGTTGATTTCCCTTAAACCTCTCCTCGTAGGCATACCTTTTAGCCCGGGGTAGTCTTTTGCAAACCTTTGCACTTTTTCTAGTTTTTTTACGTGCTTGGCTTAAGGTGTGGGGGTTTTAAACTGTGCCGCTACTCCAAATGGCCCAACTACCAGTGTACGGGGCCTGAACGATTCCCTTTTTAAGATATCGGAATTTCTGTTGTTTTGGGGTTTCTAGACGCCGTTTGCCAGCAGTTATTTAATTGCTGTGCACCCAGGGGAAGTGCCCGGGGTTATACCCCACCCCTAGATCCTTTTTTTTGAGTGAGGGTGAAACCTCGGCCCCCTAGAGTGTACTCCCTCTGCGTCTTTTTTGTCCTTCCCTGTCCGTGGGAATTGCACTTGGTGGCGTTTGAAATTTTAGGGGCCATAGCTGGACCAGGCTGAAAAACCCCTTCCCAAACCCTTTGTCTCGCCTGGGCCCCGTCCCATTGAATTTCTTCTTACAACTTTCAAATGCAAACACGGACACTTCTGAGTCTATTCCTTCCGTCACGTCATGTCGTTCACATATACCAGAAATAGCATCGTTCCTAGGACTGACACCTGTGGAACCCCGCTCGTCACAGGTGCCCACTCTGACACCTCGCCACGTACCATGGCTTGCTGTTGTCTTCCTGACAGGTATTCCCTGATCCATTGTAGTGCCTTCCCTGTTATCCCTGCCTGGTCTCCAGCTTTTGTATTAATCTCTTGTGTGGAACTGTGTCAAACGCCTTCTTACAGCCCAAGAAAATGCAATCTACCCACCCGTCTCTCTCTTGCCTTACTGCCGTCGCCCTGTCATAGAACTCCAGTAGGTTTGTGACGCAGGATTTCCCATCCCTGAAACCGTGCTGGCTGTCATTGACAAGCTCATTCCTTTCTAGGTGCTCAACCACTATTCTCCTGATAATCTTGTCCATGACTTTGCATACTATACATGTCAGTAACACTAGTCTGTAGCTTAGTGCTTTGTGTCTGTCTCCTTTTTTTAGAAATTAGGACTATGTCTGCTGTCTTGCATACCTCAGGTAGGCGCCTTATTTCGATAGATGTGTTGGAGATTGTTGTTAGTGGTACACATAGCGCCTCTGCTCCCTCAGGACCCATGGAGAGATGTTATCCGGTCCCATCGCTTTTGAGGTGTGTGTGTGTGTGTGTGTGTAAATTTGTTAATGTCCTTTGTTTCAATGAGCCGTGAAAATTATTTGCATGTCAAGAAAACAGCTGTTTAGTTTATCACAATGTTGCTAGATAATGTGTAGAGGATGCTTGAAGAAAAGGCAGTTGCCGGGAACAACTGAGAATGTTTGTAGAAGGTGCTGGTTGAAGGGTATTATAACTGGCAGACGCTTACAGCAAACTGCAGGAAATGACAGGTATGATGAAGGATTGCATGCTGAGGAGCTGGCTGAAGGGTTTTAATTTAATGGAAATGCTTCACCGTAGTATATCTGAAGGAAAAACTGAGGCTGGTTTTGTTTTAAAAAACTTGTGCTGTTAGTGGCATTGGTGTTTAATTTGAAGTAAATGTGACCAAGAACTCAATGAGGTGAGATACTGGCGTAATATAATTTTAATTTTATGTTTTAACAACTACCCCTCAAGGGAAGGGTCCTTGAATCTGTGAGGGCCTTGATCTAGGAAATTGGATCGTGCTCCAGATTCCTAATGAGCCTGTATACCTTCCATCCCACCCAACATGCTCTGCATGACTCTATAACGGGTTTAGCGGTCTTCCCCCTGTGATTAAAATTAATAAATTATGTTTAACAAGGCTACCGCTGACACCGACTTTCCATTGTATAATTCCAATTCAGGGACACATATGAATGTACCGAATTATTGGAATGGAGATTTAAAAGTTAATTTGCCAATCTATGTATAAATGAACAATTTCTCAACACATAATAGAGGTGCCAGTCCTCCGCCGTCAAGAGTTCATAAAATCCTCAATTTCCTTCCCATGAACGGATCATCATATGACACCAGGCAACACATCCACGAAATTCCATGTTGCGTTTGCAGACAATTACTCTATTTACATTATTTGGGTAGGTTAAGTTTGTTTGTAGGTACTATGTTTGATTGTCCTCTGCAATAAAACTAAACAATTTATAAACCCACAATTGAATAATGAAACACGAATAATGGCTAATAAAAAATTTTAACTTGCGTCACTGAAACAGGACCGAACGTTCTCACAGAAAATATAATTTGGAGTCTCTGTTATGCTCGTTCAAGTCCTATAATAAGTGGACGGGTTCCCCGGGTCCTTGTTCTTGGCTAGGGAGGACATTAGTGGTAATTTTTCGATGATTAATCATATTATTAACTTCAAAGTGTACGGAGCAAGAAATTGACCCAAAACCTAAAAAAAGTAACCTTCTGTTGAATTCAGCGCCAACGTCCATTAGTTTGGAGGGCATTGAATTATTCACTCGTTGATAATATTAATCTTCAACAAATGACAAACTCAACAAACGTGAATAATGTAGCTTGTTATTCTTTGGCCCTACGTTAAGAATGTACGAATGGCAAATAGCATATAACGTGATTAATACTAATAATTGGTGACAAGACACAAATAATCAGCATATAGGAGAGAGAAGCTTATGATAACGTTTCGGTCCGACTTGTTTTGTTTACAGGTTTCAGAGGAAGATTGAAGCCTCGACTCAGTCCTGTGGTTCATGATCAGCTTCACAGCTCGGTAGAGGACGTTGTCAGACAGTGTCATCAGTGTCTGGCGTCACATAAACCGAGGAACAACCCGCTTAGCTGTGTATAACCAGCATGGATATATACACTAAGATACGTATATATCTCACCATACTGTGAGGTGTGTATCTATGTATACCCACCGGAAAGTGTCTCTCTCACTACACTGGACAAGTGTTGAACTAGTGACGTGCAGCCTTAATGGCCGTCGTGTAGTTGACAGTATTTAAACTTGATCACATTTTGGGCTAGTGCTTAAAACATTGATGAGGCAAGCGTGTCTGTGAGAAGCGTTTGCAAGGAAAGTGTTCACAAAGTGCCTATAACAAAGTTGTTTTAGGAGCTTATGACGATGTTGATAACGTTATAGCGTTCAAGTGTTGATTATAAGTATTGATAGCAAAAGTGTTCATAACGAGCGTTGGTATTAAGAACAAAAGTGTTGGTAACAAAATCGTGGATAACAAGTGATTAGAGCCGAGAGCGAGTGTTGAGAACCAAAGTGTTGATAAGTGTTGAAAACACTTGATAAGAAATGCTGATAGCTGACAAGTGTTGCAATAAACGTTGGTGACACGTACTGCAAGTGTTACCGTTACCATAAGTCGTAAGTAATAGTTATAAGTGTTTGCAGGAGCGTTGGTAAGATCGTTGACAGAGCGAGCGTTGAACACAAGTGTGATAAATAACTTTTACCAATAATTTTATAACTGTTGATAAAAAGTACCGATAACAAGTGTACCGATAACAGCATCTATTTCTCAGCACTACTTGGGCTCCAGAATCACTTGGGCTCCAGAATCACTTGGGCTCCAGAATCACTTGGGCTCCAGAATCACTTGGGCTCCAGCACCACTTGGGCTCCAGCACCACTTGGGCTCCAGCACCACTTGGGCTCCAGCACCACTTGGGCTCCAGCACCACTTGGGCTCCAGCACCACTTGGGCCCCAGCACCACTTGGGCCCCAGAACCACTTGGGCCCCAGAACCACTTGGCCCTTCATTAGTAAGGTAAATTCCTTGACGGTGAGGTTCTCTTGGTCCAAGAAATGCGCCCTGACCTTCGCTACTTTGGATCGATCCTCATTGCCACCCATTACCCCAGGCGGTGTAAGGCCCCCTTCTAGTTTAGCGCTACGAGAGTAAAAAAAATGTTATGTCACTTAGTTTGGATACCAGATTTGGGGAAGGAGAATGACAAAGTTCTTTGTAATAAAATATTTAGGCGAAGATATTTCAACAGACGAGTCCGCGAGGAGCAAACGAGTCCATGAGGAAAGTTTGCTCTTCCTTTGTGTTATACAATTCGAGGAACAAATTAGCATAAATTTCGTAGGTGTTTCTATTTCAAGATCGTTTCGTGTCATCTTTGTTACAGGCGTCAGTTTGACTGTTACGTTTCATGTATACCAACCAAGACCATATCAAACTATACCACGGGTGGGGTTTGAACCCGCGGTCAGTCTCTCAAAACTCCAGACCAGCGTGTTAGCCACTGGGCCAGCTAGCTTCAATAAGATTCATCCAACTAGATACATTTCTACACCATAGGTATGTTGAAAATCAACATACATCGGTTCTCTGAACCATTCATCTACAAACCATACGTATGGTTTGTTTGCAATCGTGTCATAACGATTTTGAGTAGCTCTATATTTATCTCCTGGTGCACCTAAGCCTCACAACTTCTGTTAAATAACTATACAAAACTCCCTTTTCTGCAATTCCGATCTCATTATTTGTCATACGTGTATACACACGGGAAAGTATCTATGTCTCTCTTACTACACATTCAGAGATTAATTTAGTTCCATATTAGTGATCATTGTGTCCTGGACAGGTGTTGAACAAGTGACATGCAGCCTTAATGTCCGTTGTGTTGTTGACAGTATATAAACTTATCGCAAGTGTCTGTGGGAAGCGTTAACAAAGGAAGTGTTCACAAAATTCCTATAATAAAGATAGTTTTAGCTCATAATGATGTTTATAACGGTATAGCGTTCTTCAAGTGTTAATTACAAGTATTGATAACAAAGGTGTTCATAGCGAGCGTTGGTATAAAGTGCTAATAAAAATGTTGAGAACAAAAACTTTAAAATAACACAAAATTTTAAAAAAAAAAAATTTGGTTGACAAAAAAACATATGTAACAAGTGTTTGAAAACCGAATGGGTTGTGTGGGGTGTGAGTACCCCCATTGTTGGTAAGTTTTGGGGAAAATCAAACACTTGTTGAGAAATGTTGAAAATTTGTTTCAGAAATTTTGAAAAAAAAGGTACAGTGTCGTTTTCCCACGATTGTCTTTAAAGGGTGGTTATGGTAAGTTTTGGGCCCAGAAACTTGGTAAGGTTGTTTAGTAAAATTTTTTGAAAAACAAGTTTTGGTTTTTAAAGTTTTGGTATGTATTTTTTAAAAAAAAAAAGTTTTTGAAAAAAAAGCACTGATTATAAAACGTGTATCGATAACAGCATTATTTCCAGAAACCATTGGGCCCCCTCCCCATTTTGGGCCCCACAGCCCCATTTTGGGATCCCAGCTCTTCCTGGGCTCCGAAAGGTTCCGGGTTTTACTAAAAATTCATCCCCGTTTTCCCAAAAAAGGGCAGTGTCATTTTTGCATTTGGAAAAAAAACTTACATTTATTTTAATTCAATTGATTTATTTATTTCCCCCCTGAACTGGGGGTTTAATTAGTAAAGAAATTTTATAATTTGTATTTTGAGGATATTTTGTGGGGATGTAAGTGAAGGGACTTTTTTTAAGTTGTGCAGCGATACTTGCGGGTTGGGTGTGTGCTGGGGGAAATAAAACCCTGGGGGGTTTTCTTAAAAAAGTTCCCGTTTTAAAAGGGGTTTGAAAATTGTTTGGTGTTTGGGAAAAAACCCGCCTAAAGCCTTGAAAGGGGTGTTTTCTTGTAGAAGATGGGGGGAAATGAACAGTAAAATGGGATCTTTGGGGAATTTTGGATTTTAAAAGGGTTTTACAACTAGGAATGTTTTCCAGGTGGGGGGAAAAAACTAAATGGGTAAAACCGGGGGAGTGTTTGGGAATGGGTAGGTTGTGGGGAAAATAAACAAAAAATGCTTAAAAGGAGGAAACTGATTAGGGGAATTTAAAATTTGGGATTTTTTTAAAAGAAATGTGCTTTTTAATAAGGTACAACTAGAATGATTGAAGGTGTATTTTTTATGATTTTGTAACGGGGGGAATTTTTTAAAGAAGGGGGAAATGTTATAAGGAAAAACGGGGAAGTGCTTGCTAAAGATTCGGATTGGAATGGAATCCCTGGGGCCCATGATTAGTGTTCTTTTTGGTCCCTATTTACCTTCCCTTGGGAAAATGGGGAAAAAGTGACAACTTTTATGGGAGAATTGGCCCCCCTTTAGTAAGGAAAATTTCCCTTGGTGGGGTTTCTCTTGGTCCAATAAAGGGGCCCTGCCCTTCGTTTCCCTTTGGATGGGGGTTCTGATTGCCCCCCTTTAAACCCCAGCCGGTGTTATCCCTACGGGTTTACGCTCCCTTTCTCTCAAATCCTGACTAATATTAGGGAGGGGGAAAAATTTAAGTTATGTCACTGAAAGGGGGGTTTAAAAGTCTGGGGAAAGGGAGAATAAAAAAAGTCATTGAAAATTATATATTTGGGCCCTTGGGGTTATTTAAAAGGGATTTTTCCTTTGTGGAGTAGACGAGTCCGTGTTTAAAGGGGGTTTATGTCCACTGTTTTGGGTTGTCTGTGGGGGGAAAAACAATACCATAAAAAAAAAAATTTTTCAAACATCGCTTTATCCCAAAAAAAATTTCTAAGAAAATTTCCGACTGTAGGACCCCAAATCAAAGGGAAAAACGGTACTAGGGTTCCACAGTCAGCCCCCTTTGGCCCTATATCACTCTTATTTCCCCCTATCTCACCTTTTGGAAATTTTGGGTGAGGGGGCCAACTCAACAAAAATTAACCATCTTTTGCCCACAAATTTTCCCCAAAAAAAGGGCCCGGGCGTTAAAATTGTTTTAAAAATTTCTCACTACAGGCAGCACCCCCACCAATATTTTTTTACACTAAACCCCAACTCACCTTACAAAACACCCCATATTTTATTTTTTGCACCTATTCTTTACATGGGAAACCACAAACCCTCTGAATTAACCCCCCCTCAAAAAATCCCCTTTGGGCCAACCCAAAAACAGAACACGGGACCATAACAAAAGGAAAAGATCACCTTTTGATGTTCCTCGGGGCCCATCTCACACTATGAAAAAACTAAACTGCCAAAAAAAGGCCCTAAAATTTGGGAAAATTCATTCCCTGTAAATATAAAAAAAAAAAACACAAACCTGTTTATAAATTAAAGTCTCTACTAAAAAATCACTTACTCACCCAAAACCAAAAAAAATACTGAAAAAAATAAACCCTTTATAAATTGTATTTTTAAAATGTTTCTCAAAATTATATCACATAAATGTTAAACCAAAAAACCAAATTTAAACTTTATTTTTTTTAAAAATTTAAAATCCCCTTAACAAAATCCTTCTTTAAAGGACTGAAAAAAAACCCATTGCCCTTTGTTTTTGAAATTTACTCACTTGTCCCTTTTAGAAAATCTTTTTTCATTAATGTTTTATCACGATTTCTTTCATTCCCTTAGTTAATTTTTAATTTTAATTTTGCCAGCCCGTTAAGGCTTGCATAAGTATAAGTGGCTTTGGCATGCTGTTCTTATCTGTTTTTTTTTTTTACCTCTTTTATGTGTGCTCAAATTGAAAATTTAAATATAAAATAAAAATAAAAAAATTTAAATAAAAAATAATCCACCGGGGGGGAAGGGGGGTGACTATTGCGGGGGTAAATGGAAAGGGGGATAACTCAGATGTGCATTCTTGGTTCTTTTTCCCCCTTTTCCGTTTTTTTTTCCTTTCTAGTTGTCCTTTTCGAAGTCCCACATGAAATAAAAACTTTCGAAAGTTGTTTGTTTTTTTAAGATCATTTTTCTTTGCCATCTTTTAAACAGCGTCAGTTAAAATTTAAAAGTTTATTCTCTATAAGGTTTTAAATGTGATTTTTACGGAAATTTGGTTTTTTTTTTTAATTTTTTTTTAAAAACGTCATATAAAAAACCATATTAAATATTTAAAAATCCCCCTTCTTTAAAACAGGTTACAAAAATTTAAAAACATAAAAAAACAAAAATAAACCCTTTAAATAAAGAAAGTTTTGCGGGAAACATACCCGATATTTAAAACTAAGCCAACTAGTATTTCCCAAAACCAAATCCATGATGAAATATCATAATAAAAGCATAAAACAAAAGTATATAACTTATAAAAAAAAATTTAAAAACCCTTTTAACTTTTTTTTTTTTTTTTTTTTTTTTTTTTTTTTTTTTTTTTTTTTTTTTAAAAAAATATACAATACATTAAATAAATATTTTTTCCATCATTCTTTAATTAGTAAGTTTAATTACAATTGTCAATATTACATTTAAAAAGGGTTTTAAAAAAAATTTCGTCCATCCCCAAATTCATTATGTCCCTATCCCGGGGAAAACACAAGAATATCCCAAATTTTCTTCTTTAAACCTTTTTTTAAAAACCCCTTTTTAAAACTTTTAATAAAACAAAGGAAACTTTCATCAATAATTTTGCCTTAGTGTTTGATTTTATTTTCAATAAAACCTTTAAAAGACATTATACAAAAAACAAGGGCAAAATAAAACCCAAAAATACCCAAAAAACGAACGATATTTTAAATGAAAACTGGAAATCAATTTACTTGACAACTGCAAAAGATACAAAAAATATTAAAAGGGAGTATTAAAACAAAAGGGGTTCCATTTTAATTGCTGAGAAAATTCGGGAATTCCCCAAACAAGAAACCTTTATGAAAACATACAAACCACCTTCTTATAACTATACCCCCCCAAATGAGGGGATTATTTTTCACTTAAACAAAATTTTTAAACCCTCATATCGGGTTTCATTTTCCCAAAAATATACCCCAGGAGCCCAATCAGAACTTTTCCCCAGGTATATCCACAGGGCGATAAAAAGGGAAAAAATAAAAAAATAAAAAAACTAATGTTTAATTTGCTAAAGGTTGCTTTTTTAACCCCTGTTATGCGGGTTCATGAGTTTGTTTTTCACGTAAATTTAAGAACAAAAATTATTTTCCAAGAACCTTTTTAATATATTTGTTTAAATTTAAAAAAAAATCGTCCAAACAAAACGTCATACCTTTTCTTTTTAAACTTTAAAAAACCGCACCCTTTTACCAATCGTTTGCCACCTTCACTCACCAAAATATTCAAAGTCCAGCTCGGGTCCCCTTTAAAGGGTTTTTAAACCCCCATAAAATCCCTGACCTTAAATTCAAAAAATATCCCTTTGAAAAATAAGAAAAAACCATCTTTTTCCCGTGGGGGTTCTTTAAATTTTCTTGTTTTTGTACCAAAAAAATACGTACCATTTGTTGATTCTTCCCTCACGATAAATGCCTTTTTATACCCATGCCCGTATATAAAAAACCCGTCACTAAATATCCGATTGAAATTCTGTACCGGTTTTTCCCGACCCCCCCCCCACTTTCTAAATTTAAAGGGTCTCTAAGAAAACAAAACCCCAAAACCCCCACCCACCATTCTTAACCCTTCCCCAAACCAAAAACCCCTTACTTTTTCCCAAATTCTTACAAAAATTTAAACTGCAAAAAGACCGTATCGGAAATCTTCCACACACAAACACTGCCCCCCCTTTCCTGCACGGGCCAAATTCGCTAGAAACTTCCCCGGAGGGGCATTTAAATTATGAAAAAAATTTAAAAACATTTTTCCCCCTGCCCCTTGGCTCTTTAACCTTTAATGTTTTTTAAACGCCCCTTATGTCCTTACATCCCATAATTGGTTTTTTTTTCCCCCTCCCCCTTAGCCCCCAAAACCCCCCTTTGCCCTTTTTTCCCGTCCCAATTTCCCGACCCTTGTTTTCCCGTGGATCTTTTAAAAAAATTTTAAACACCCCTCAACATTTCCCCCACATTCTTTACACCCTTTCCCGGTCACCAACGTACCAAGTCCCGTTTTATCCGGGGTCAAAAACCCCCGTCCCCGGCCCATTCTCCCCTTTCTCTCAAGTAGCTTGTTTGCTTACATGCCAAAACATCCTATTATGCAGATTCTTTTCCCCAGGCCCCCCCGGCCCAAACCGGGAAAGAGACAAACCCCTTTCCCTTCCGTTAACCAATCACAACCTGAACCCAAATTTAACCCTATTACACGCTTTAAAACTTTAAGCTTTTCATCTAGGGGATTTTAAAGGGGAAAAATTACTTTCCCCACTTTCCCCAAAAAATTACTGAACAAAATCCTTTCCCCCCCAATTGCGGGGCTGATGTAAAGACAAGCCCTTTTCCCCCCTCAAACCTGTTTAAAACGCCCCTAAAACCCCTCTACGGGCCTCACTTAAATTCCCTTTCCCTTGCATCCTTGTGTTATCCCTTGCACAACCCCAACAACCTTAATTTGATTTATTAAAGGGCCACCCTTCCCTTTGGCCTAATACCACACCCGCACAACCCCCCCAACCCCCAAAATAAGCTTTGGTTTTTTTCCTTTTTAAAAACCGCCCTTTCCGGTTGCTTTCCCAAAACCTTTCCCCCAATTCGCTAAATTTTTCCTAAAACCTTGGCTCCACTTTTTAAAACCTTTAGTGTCGTCCACGAAAAACCTAAAATTTCCCTGATTTTTTTAACCCCCACCCAACCTTGTTTTGTATCCTGTCGAAACAATCCCCTCACGGCTTTAAAAAAAACGGGTTTCCTGAACCCAAGCAAAAAAAATTTTGTGATATAGGGAAACCCCCTCCCCTTTAACCCCCTAGGCACCCCCTAACAATTTTTCCCCAAACCTACCTTTTTCCTCCCACCCTAAACTTTCCCTTTTCCCTCGAATAAAAAACCTGGCCCAACTAAAAATTTTCCCTTTCCAAAAACCGGGGCCACTGCAAAAACCTTTCCAAAATTAATGCATCCCCTTCCCGCAATCGTAGGCAGCGTCCCCAATTTTAAAGTTAATATTCCCCCCTTTTTTACCCCCCCCGCTTTCCTCAAGGGAACCCTGCGTTTAATTCCTTGTCCCACACCCCATAGATCGTCCTGGCACCCCCCTTTATTGTCCCCCCGCCCCAGAAACTCCCCCAAAAACCCCCGTTTTACCCTTTTTCCCTTTAATAATTTCGAAAAATTTTAAAAAGTCGCCCACTTTAATGAAATTGTTTTTAAAAATTATGTAATTTTTCCCGATTTTTTTTTGGGACTGGGAAAAAACCCCCCTGTTCTTTGTTGCTGTCCCATAATGCATCTTTTCATGGCATTAAATAATATCCCCAAAAAATCGCGAATCCCAATCCCAATTGTCCTTGTAAAAATCACAAGGGATTTCCTTTAATTTCCCCCGGGATTCCCTTTCACTTTATTTCCCTCCAAGCTAAAACCTAATCTCTTCTTCACTTATAGGGCCATTCAAAGCCAAAGGGCCTGTCTCTAGATTTAAAGTACTTTTTTCCCCATTTCTCCCCGCGCCCCCTTTGAAATCCCAAACATTTTTATTTTGCCCAAATTCCCTACCATGCCCCTCTACCAAAAGGGAAATTATAGCCCCCGTTGACCGGGAAGGGGCCTTTCCCCTACTAAAATTTCCCCAAAGATCCCGAACCTCTAATCCCCCTTAATTCTTTGCCTTTCCCGGGTTGCCCTGCTTCGCAAGGGGCCCCAAAAACCGAAGGGCCCCGGGCACCCCCTTAAAACCTCCCCCCCAAATTTCCCCTTGCTATCCCCCGCCGCATCAAAAAATACGTTTTTGAAAATCTTTTAATTTTAAGGGGTTTTTTAAAATTTTTAATTTCAACCCCCGGATACACCTTTCCCCCCCCCCTTTGTAATTTAAAATGCTTGCAGTTTTATTTTTCAAGATTGTTTCAAGAGCCCATTTCTGGGTTTTTCTTGTCTTCTTTTTTGCTGCTGATTTTTAAAAAATTTCCCCCACCTTTCCCCCTTACCCACCGTATCCCACCATTCGGGCATTTCAAATTTTCCTGCCTTCAGCCCAAACCCTTTCCAAAACACTCCCCCCAAAATCTTCCCCCACACCTTTTTGTGCATTAAACCCACATTCAAAATTCCCGAAAAACCCCTGTTAAAGCCTCGGTAAACCTACCCCGTCAACATCCGCCATAACACCCTGTGTCAGAAAAGCTCCTTTTTGCACAAGGGCCCCTGATGCGGACACCTCTAGAAAAAAGTATATGCGATCCCGTTTGCCGCATACTCCCCTTTTACGAAAGTATGCTTTACCCCAAACCCCCCTCAAACCCCCCCCCCTTTCCCTAAAATTAACACTCCGGGAAAAAGGGCCCCCTAAAAAATTTTTGAAAAAAAAAACTCTCCCTATCGGTTCGACATCCCTTTTCGGGGATCAATTTCAAATTTCCCAAACACCCCAATTAAAACCCTTTACGACTGGCCAGGTTTATCTTAAATTTGGGACACCAACCGTCCCTAAAAAAAAAAGCCCTTTTTTCAAAGCATGTCACCCCTTCCCCCGGTCCCACCCCCCCGGGGAAAGGGCCCCCCGAAACCCCCCCCCCACACCCCTTTAACCCTAAACAACCCTCCCCTCCTCCCCAACCTCATAAAGTTTTTCAAAAGAAAACGGGCTAGCTCTTTTTAAATAACACTGCTTTTCCCCCCACCTTTCCGTCTATTTTGAAAACCCATGTACCCAAAAAAATATTCGGAATCAGCAAAATTACCCAAAGATTTATAATTGGTTTTTTGTAAGGGAATTTCAAAAATCCCGGGGACATAAATTTTTTTTAAAAAAACCTCCAATTTTCTTTCGTTTTTCAACGACCTTAACCCCCTTTATATTTTTAAAAGTAATTCACTTGAACGTTTCATTGGAGGTTTTCCCTTGGATACCTTGACATTCTTTGGTTTCCCCTTTTGGGGGTTTTCTCCCCTTTTTCCCCCCCCCCCTTTTCGTTCTCCTTTACCCTGCTGAAAAAACATGTAGTTTGCCCTTTTTTCCTACGAGTAACCCCCTCGGGAAACCCTGCTTTGTTCCCCGACCGTTGTTCCCGGGGTCAAAACTTTTGAGAGTCAGATTTCACCCCCCTCTCTTACGAAAAATGCGGCCCGTTCCCCTCTCATCTTAAAAACTGTTGTTCCTATGAACTTCCACGGGCCACAAAAATGATGGGTTTTGCAAATGCCCGGGGATGCCCGTCCCTTTTCCTTCCACCTTTTAAAAACCCTAAACCAAACCCTTTAAGGCCCCCGATGTTTGGGGCATCCAAAAAAAATTTTAGAACTTCTTGAATAGATTTTCCCTGTCCCCCTGAGTTTTGAACGAGTCTTCCTCTGTCGTTGCCCATACCCCCCCCCCACGTCCTCCCCTGGGACCAGGGAGGGGGGTTTGGAAAATATCGGGGAGTCTTCAAAAACCCCCCCCTCTATTTTTCCACTCCATGATTTTCGAGGCAATATATGGTTGTTGTGTAGCCCGCCGCATTTTTGAACGCTGCTCCGTAAAAACATTCAAACCGCCCTTTCTTCCGTTTTGTTTTTTTCCCCCCTTTTTTGTAGGGAAATTTCGCCCCCCATATGGTCTAATCCCACAAAGCCTGCACGTTGCCCTTTTTCCCCGAGTACTTTAAAGTAAAACTTGCGTACGAAAAATCCCCCATAACCACATTTCGAAAGGAAAAAAGGGGGGCTTGAGGGCATTTTTGGGGAAAAAAAAAACCCCTCCGGGGGTACCAAAATAGGGGGAAACCTCATGCCACCCCTCCCATAGTTTTCCATATTTGGGAAAACCCTGCCATAGCGGCAAAAAACCCTTCCCCAAATCACTCTTGTCCGCCCCAAAAGGAAGTTTGTACCCTTGGGTCCGGGGTTTTAAAAAAAGGGGAGGGCGTCGTTGGGAAAGGGGAAAAGTGGACACCGGATTAAAAAAGTTTTGATCACATCCCGAAAAGTGGGAAAAAAATAGTTTTTGGGAAGTACTATTTTTTCTGAATTTGACAAAAAGCCTCGAAATTTTCCCTTTTTAAAAGGGCACCATAAAAAATTTTTCCCTTTTTTATGCCATAGGGATCTCGAAGTATCGCAGTAAGCAGTTTGATGTGTATTCGATTGTTGGAAAGAGCCCGTCACCAAAATTTAAGGCAGACGGGTTTTTTTGACTGCCCACGTTTCAACCCTTCCCCCCCCATTGTGGTGCCTGAGGAAAACGGGGCAGCAATCAAAAGAGTCAGGAGCTAAATGCGCAGCCTGTCCGTACGGCCCAAAGAGGGGATACGAACCTAATTTCATCCCCAAATTTTTTTACAAAAGGTTGGGGGGACAATGGCTTGATGTGTGCAATTTGGGCTGGGGAAAAAAGTTTCCCATTTGAGAAAACGCCCCCCCATAATTTAAATTCGGGGGTTTTAGGACAGTAAACCCCAGTTCCCTTCCCCCGTATGGAAAGTTTTCGCCGATGCTTTTTTCACGCTTATTTTTATGTGTTTGTGTCCTTAAGTTGTGAAATTTTTAAAAAAAAATACTGTTAAATAAAAACTGGGACTCGGGGGGGAAAATTTTGCCAGCGTTTTCCCTTTAAGCTTAATTCTTGAGCATTAGTTTAAATTTCGACACCATCCCCTCAAACGTTAGGTGTCCCGCAAGTACACTGGGCATTTCCACTGCTAACCGAGCACATTTTGTGGGGCCCTGGATTTTTTTAAAAAGAAACTGCTTTTTTTATCCTCCCATGTGTGTGGTGGTGTGTGTGTGTGTGTAGATAAAAACGAAAGGGTGGCGGAGGGTACAAACTATTGTCCTGATTAGTATTAGATCCCAAAGGGTTTTACCAAATGGGGCTCGAGGCTTCTAATAGAAAAGTTTAAACCCGTTTCGGGGGTGTCACGTCCTGCCCCCCAGAGGCCCCCCAACTGTGTCCCTTTAAAATCCTTTTTCCCCAGCTTTCCCGTTGCCTTAAACTCCCCAAGGTCATATAGTCTAAAGAATCTGAGATAATTCGTTTAAAAGACGAATATCAGAAAAAAACAGAAGAAAAGTACGGGGATTGAAAATGTGGGTTTGGTTTTAAAAGGTTGAAAGGGTTTCCCCCCCCCTCTTCCCCCTGGGCTACGAATCCCCTCTCATTCTTCTATTTGTATATACAAGTAAATAAAACCCGATTAGTCGGGATTTGATATTTTACTTTTCAATTTTCAGCAAAAAAATGTCCGGGCGTTTGGTTTTCCCTTTTTTGGGGCAAAAAAGTTTATTTTGTCCTGTTTCCCCCAAAAGGTTTTAAAACATTTTATTATGAACTAGAGTTTTACTTCCTTTTTTGTTTAGCAGGTTTTAATAGAGAGTTTCTGCCCTTTTTCACTTTGACTTTATAAATTTCTTTAAAAATAAAAATTATGAATCTGAGGGGTTAAAAAATCCCCGGTTTTTAGTCATCCAAACCCCAGAAAATTTAAATTTTTTTTTCCGATAAAATCTTGATTTTTATTTTGAGGAAGAGGAATGTCCCCCACCTTTAAAATCAATGGGGGGAATCAAAGTTTTTAGATCAATGTCTTCACTCTGGATCCCCAAAAATCAAATAACCCGGTCAGGGGGGGGGGTAAAAATTGGGGCTTAATTTTTATTTGAGCGTTTAAAAATTTAAACTTTTTTTTAAAAATTTTTGAAATAACGTTTAAAAAGACTTAAAAAGGCAAGCAAAAAAATATATCTCGGGAAAATAATATTTGTGAACAAAAAAAAACTGTCTTGCCGCCAGGGGGAAAAAAAGCATGTCATTCGCAAAGTTTTAGCTGCTTTTTTTAAAAAATGATTTTTTAAAATAGTTAAATCTCGTCTTGTGTTTGGGGGATATTTTAGGCACTTTGAAGGGCCGCCCCCCCAAAATTGACCCCTCCAGAAAACTTTATCAAGTTTTTTACCCAATTTTAATTTTTTTTTTGCTTCATCTCTAATTTTATTATTATTCTTGTTTCCCCGGTTTAGCTGAAACCTTTCTCACCTTTTTAGGTTCACCGGTGATTCCCACTCTACGCTTTTTGCTAGCTCCCCCAGTCGCTATCTCTTCCCGGTTTTTCATTTCTCTGTCCCACCCCTTTCTTTCTGTTGCCCTTTTTTCTCAACTTAACAGCATTGAAAAATTTCTTAATAAATACCCTTTGGGGAACCCCGTTCCCTTTTCTCAAAGGATACAAAAAAGCTGCAAATTCCCCTGCCTTTAAAAACCCGGCAAATTTCTCCGGTCTGTTGACTCCAGGGCTTTTTCCAACCCCCAACATAGAAATTTAAATAAAGGGAAAAAACAAAAAAAATGGTTTTAAGGGGGGAAAAGTAGTTGGAAAAAAAAACTTAAGTTTAAGGTCACAAACACTTTTTAAAAAAGAGGAAAAAATTTTAAATAACTTTTTTTAAAATTTAATGATAAAAAGTTTTTAAAGTCTACTTCTGTCTTAAAAGAATTAAAACTTTAGAGACAAACCCCCAAAGAGAAAATAAATGAACAATTGTTGTAAAAATTTGGGGAATTTTTTTATTCTGGGGGAAAGTTTCGCCGGTGGGGCTTCTTCAGTCCAATACAGAGAAAGGTAGAAGATGAGGAGGAGTTTGAGGTCGTCAGTCCCTCAGCCTCCTTAAACTCCTCATCTTCCGGCTTTCTCTGCATTGTACTGAAGACGACACACCCTGGCGAAACACATCCAATGTCTCATTTATCAACCCAGCAATTGTTCTACAACAATCACATAATCTCCACAACACTGATAATAGAGCAATCACATAATCTCCACTACACTAGTAATACAACAATTACATAATCTCCATGTGGCATGCAAAGAGTACGTAACCTTTATTCGGCGCATGGACACACCCTCATTTACAGGCTATCTCCCCCAACCAGCGAACCAGGTTGCTAAGAGTTGGTGATGGGGCCCCATCGTTCAACTAGTGACCAGGTTCTAGCCAATAAGAAGGTGGGATTGGCAATCGCAGAGGTTATGTGGGTACCGCTCTCCTGTCTGCCCTTGTCATTCCCATTCTAGAGCTGGTTGAAGCACGGTCTGCTATCTTGTGGCTTCTATTTCTGCCTTGCTTACCGTGACGTGCCATACTTATACTGTAATAGTGTACATATTGCTGTTCTAAATTGGTAAGGATAATAAAGTCTAAACTTTCGCTGTGTTTCTTTTGCTCCCATTACACCTGGGATAACAGGCCTTTGAAATCCTAAGGTGTAATACTCCACAACAGTGGTGATACAACAATCACATAATCTCCACAACAATGGTAATACAACAATCACATAATCTCCACAACACTGGTAATACAACAATTACATGATCTCCACAACACTGGTAATACAACAATCACATAATCTCCACAACAGTGGTGATAAAACAATCACATAATCTCCACAACACTGGTAATACAACAAACTAACATAAAAGTCGATCATTAATATTTCCCTGATCAAAGGCTGGAAACCTGACAATAACCAGAAGGTCTAAGTTACGCAGAACCACAGAATTATTAGACACACAGTATTGACTTCTCATAAACTTACGAAGCAAAATCTAACATGATTCAAGCATTTGACATTGTAACTCAACGTTCTTATATTCCTATGCATCCTGGCAAGCTTGCTAGTTATCTCAGGGAAAGGAAGGGGATCACCGCCCCTACTCAGGAAAAGAAAACCATGATATAATAAAAAATCCCATATAATCAAAATACAGATATCGAATAAATGCACAGAACTTTAATAATAATAATAATAATAATAATAATAATAATAATAATAATAATTAATAAAATATGTATTTTAATCAGGTATGACAGGAATAGCAGGAACCCCAGGTTAGTCACGTGTGTAAACTACAATGGCCACCGGATGAACAGCTGGCCTAAGGCCCAGCAGGTATACGTATACATTCTACAGTGCTGCTGGCATACCAGTGTTTCCTGTAGTGGCTTAGTTAAGAACAATTTAACGAGCATTGCAGTACTGACTTTTTAAGTGGGACATGCCAGAGGTTCACCTATAAACATAGTAAGTTTGTGCTAGAAGTGTTTAGTGCTGCAGATTTGTTGTAAGTTTGTGCTAGAAGTGCAAAGTGCTGCAGATTTGTTGTAACTATTTGCACGAGTGGATTTCACTGACTTAGGACATTGTGCTACCATCAGTACCTACGTAGGCTTAAAATGAGTGAGGAATGTCTGGCCTGCTGTGTGACCTTGAAAATGGCACTATAAGACTCGCATGCCACTTACACCCATACTGCGTGTGTCCAGTGAGGTGAATGTCCCTTCCTCGTCTTTCCTATTCACCGGTATCCCTTAGCTCGTCGCCATTATCTACATATGGGATAAGGGCGAGTTTAACCGATCCAGGCTAAACAGCACTCCAAGCCAGCTTGCCAAGGTCAAGTTACACTGCAGTTACATCTCTTCTGAATCCCAGAATGCCTTTGTGAACGTTCTACAGTGTTCCGGCCGTACCTTCGGTGTTGTTAGAACTCTTGTGTGTGAGTTGTGACATACCTAGTGAAACACTGGAATTAGTTTTCCGTTTTGAAAGGCTAGTACCTGGTAACTCCTTCGGAGACGGCTTTTTAACTGTAACAAGCCAGAGGTTCATCTATAAACATATTAAGTTTGTGCTGATTTATTTGTCCACAGAGTGAAAATTTGTCTGTCATTCCTAGACACGTGCGCTAGCTGTGTTAAGTGCTGCGGGTTTGGAGTAATTAACGAGTAGTGCAATATTGGTAACTCTCGAGACGACTGTGGCCCCGTGAATGACCTTGAAAATCGCACTGCGACCCACAGGCCACTACACCCACATTGCCTGTGTCTAGCGAGGTGAATATCCCTTCCTTGTCCCTTCTATTCACCGGTATCCTTTAGCCCATCGCCAGTGTGAAACTCCTGTCAGCTATGAGTATAGCTGATGGTGTTGACGTAGATGATGGTGAAGGCAGATTTGAAACATATTTTAGTAAACAGGCCCGGAAAAAAGAACGAGGCTTCCAGAGAAAGCTTGCTGAAAGCAATACAGTGGGCGCACACCCTCCCAAAGCTGTCAGGTTTGATTTCCCTAACAACACTGATCAAGAGACCAAGTTTAACTGGTTTTTCTAAGCTAGTGTAAACAATCATGAGAAAACGATTAAGTTTGTCCGCGATGAGGATAACTACGTCTTTGTGCCTAATGATTCAGCATTTATAGACAAACTTCTCACTCACGAATATGCCAACAATCAAACTCCGAGCTGCCCCACCAAGGGCACCTAAAGTGCTTATTGTCATCTACAACGTCAACAAGCACTTGAATCCTCAATATCTGGTGTCAGAGCAAGTTGCAAGCCCTCGTCGACTTTCCAACGGTCTGATATTAGCTGAGTGGACTGGCCAGGGGACTCTGCCACGCTATATTCACTCCCGTGCAGCCCTCAACAGACGCTATTACATTGCATTGTACAGACCTCCTCAACGTCGATGTTATAAGTGTCAACGCTGGGGCCACATCGCCAGGAAATGCCCATCTAAGTCACCTGTGTGCAGTGTGTGCCAATGCTCATCCTTCTGAACGGTGTTTATGCTATGATCAAACAGCAACAGACTGTTGCTAAACAATGTATCAATTGTAAGACCTCAGGAGTCACAGCAGCTCATGCTGACTGCAGTGTGAGGGCTGATCGCATCGCAGCCAACCGCACTTCACCCTGTACCCCTCATAATGGCCCCCCAGGACTACCAGGTACCTCGGATCTGAATACTGGCTCATGCCTGCCCTCAGACAATGGGGTTGAGCACCTCACCTGGGGAGCACGTCAACAGACCTCCATCACGTCGGCTGTCAATACCAGCCTAGCTGAGTCAGCTGACAGTCAGCCAAATAGCTCAGCTGACCGGGACTTCACGTCTCCAGATGTTCCAAGTCTTGCTCCTGTGGTATACAACCTGATGTCGCGCATAAAAGTACTGGAAACACAACAATTTCTCCTGAAACAACAACTTGAACAACACAAGGAAAGATGTGTAGAGTGTACCAATAACAAGATTGTCACAATTTGTGAAAGCAAGTGTAAGGCTGCTGAACAAGGTGGTGGTGGTGTTCTTAATCACAGTAATGACGAATATAATACTTGTGTTGATAACTGTAGTGAGCATCATAACGAAGGCTATGGTGTCAATGATGTTAGTAATAGTGATGACCGTAATATAAGTGGTGGTGAAGAGTGTGATGAGGGCAATGGTGTCTATAATGTTAGTAATAGTGATGAGCGTAATTTAAGTGTGGTGAAGAGTGTGATGAGAGCGGTGTGTCTATAATGTTATAATAGTGATGAGCGTAATTAAGTGTGAGAGTGTGATGAGAGCGGTGGTGTCTATAATGTTAGTAATAGTGATGAGCATAATATAAGTGGTGGTGCAGAGTGTGATGAGGTTAGTCACATAGACATTAATGTTGAATACAATACTGTTGACAAATGTAATGAACACAATGTTGGTAGTGGCGCTGGTGATGACAGTTGTAGTGTTGCGTGTAATGTTAGTGGAGGAGGGAATGTGAGTGGTGGTGTCACCTATCATACATTCACACATAAACAGCGTCTTGCTCTGGGTTTACGAAGACTCCCACGAGGCCTTACAACTGGAGGTGCACTTACAAAACTCATGGACAAGGGTAGCACTGTTGACATTGATAAGGTCTGCTATTTATATGAACAATTTTTTCATTATGCTGAGAAACTCGACAAGATCCCAGGACTACTATAATGGATCAAAACTCGTATAAACTTTCTATATTAAGCTGGAACATTGCATCACTTAGAAAAAGACTTCCTGAACTTCATCATAAAGTAACCATCGAACCCATTGATGTTGTGTGTCTACAAGAGTGCAGAGTCCCTGAAAAATCCCAACCCCCTAAATTACCATCATTTGTTGCATATAACCTCAAATCTACTAACTCTTGTGTTCTATATATTAAAAAATAACTTCCCCATCAACTTCTTGCACACAAGAAAACAGAGGGCTACAATATCACGGTGTTAGGATTTATATAGGGAACTCTGCTCTCAACATATTTAACTTGTATGCTCCTGCTGATAAATTTAATTACTTGGAGCTCCAACTTGTGCTCATTCTGAGCCTACTCTTATTATTGGCGATTACAATGCGAGACACAAAAGCATTGGAAACTCACAGTTTGGTAATCGTAATGGCAATCACTGTTGTCACTCTTAAACAGTCATGATAATGTCCAAATTGTAGGTGACCTTGAACCCACACATATCTATGGAGGCGTCCTTGATCTGTGCCTGGGCTTCAACATTACTTCTGCCAGCTGTGAGTCTTCCATTGTAACAGATATAGCGTCTGATCATTTCCCTAGGCTAACCTCTCTAGATATTGGTAATACTAATCCTTCCTGGTGGGATATTCAAACGGAAACGTTTTAATGTTCCCACAGATCAGCATGATGACTTTGTTGCACATGTGACTGACTGGTATAATTCCAATGAGTGTCCTCTGTAGAGACCTTTAACAATGATCTTGTGAGCAGTATTCAGAACTACTTAGAGCCGCCACTGCAACCTCTTGGTACTCTAAACCCAACAAACTTCCATAATAATCATACCTCCTTCAAAAACCATACTTATTACAATGATTCTAAACTTCGTACACTGAAACGTACTGCTCGCAGACTAGGCCTAGCCTATAGAAAACATCGTACCCCTGGAATGCTGAGGCTCTTCCAAACTGCCCTTGCTGCTGCCAGAGAGCGTATGACAGAGCTGCGGCAAACCGACTGGGAAAAATTTGTCAACGGTCTTAATGCTCACACCCCACTTAGCCGGGCATGGAGGGACATAAATAGAATTAAGGGTAACCGAACTGGGCAGATCGCGCACCCTCATCCCTTGCATAGGGCGAATGAGTTAGTCAGTGCTTGGGCTGCTACATCTAGCTATGACAATCTTCCCAGTACCACACAGGCAAAATTAAATGATAAATATGATGCAAGGGAGAGACTTGTTTGCTTTATGCTCAGATTGCAACATTCCTTTCACTAATTATGAACTTGATGCAGCGCTAACTAAGGGCAACTCCACGTCGCCTGGTGAGGATGGTATTACTTACAACATACTCAGATTGCTGTGTCGAGTACCAGATAATCCATTACTTGAATTATATAACATGAGCTATGTAACTGGGGAGCTCCCTCAATCTTGGACCAACAGCCTCATCATTCCAATTCCTAAGCCCAATCAACAAAATGCATTTCGCCCAATATCTCTTACTAGCTGCTTGTGTAAAACATTTGAGAGAATGATTCTTAATCGTCTCATGTACAGAATCAAACAATTTTTGTCTCCCCGGTTACATGGTTTCATGCATGGAAGGAGCGTGCATCATTGCATAGCCACCTTTCTCACCCTGCACACTGACAGCTCATACACTACCTTCCTCGATGTAGCCAACCGACATGTAATAATTAGTGAACTTGCCAGAATGGATGTTGGAGGATGGCTTCTCCGCTGGATTAAAGGCTACCTGTCCAACAGAAAATCGTCTGTGTTGTTCCAGGGACATAGAAGTGTAACTAAAGACTTTGAATTAGGAACCCCACAGGGAGGTGTGCTCAGTCCACACTGTTCAATATTCTAATTAATGCATTACTTAATGCTATGCCTAGTCAGCCCCATAATTATGTGATTAGTTTTGCTGATGATATAATGATTCACACCACCGGATTCTCCAACACCCAAAACATTCTTAATCATGTACTAGCCTCGTGTCAGGACCTGGGGTTGATAATCTCTACTGATAAAACAAAGATACTCAATAGTCGTCCTCCTCGACAGAGAGGCACAGTTCGTCAGATCCAATTGCTTGATGGGTCTCTTCTAGAATATGTAAGCAGATACAGGTATCTAGGCTTTGAGGTTCCACTACTTGGACCTGTTGTAACAAGACTTTGTCGCCAATACAAAGAACGACTAAGAGCACTTAGAGTTGTGGCAGGGCTTCACCCCAGGTATGGTGCTAATGTTAAAATTGTGAAAATGATGTATCTTGCTTATATTAGATCATTGGTTGATTATGCTGCGCCACTACTTGCTCTTGTGTCTGACTGGAAGCTTGGAGGGCTGGAAAAACTGCAGAACGAAGCAATGAAGATCATCCTAGGATGCCCTCGTACTGCCAAAATTTTAAATATGCAAAAAGAACTTGATATTCCAAGCATCAGAGATCGTGTTACTGAAAGAAATATCCTAATTGGGGTTAATATGCTCAGGCAAGCTCATTCAAACCCCTGCACAGAAGCCCTCCAAACTTTCCTCAGCACTGGTGAACACTCCTCCAGATGGATCGAAAAAACTGGAACCGACCTCCGCATGAATCAGATTCATGATCTATGTCAAGTAAGGCAACAGCGGCACTTCTCCGCTCCATGGAATATTACCCCATTCCAAACTACCATTCCTCCATTTCCCCCCAACACTACTTCTTAAATCACAACCAAAACTTCGCCTTGAAGCCAAACATGAGGCCTTAAGCTGTATTGATAACTTAGTCACACAGCACACACTCTCGCAAATTATTTACGTTGATGGTTCTGTTCACCAATCCACTAGTGCAGCTGGTAGTGCTGCTGTGTCGTACAGAGTGATGGCTCTCTTAAAGAAATTGGAGCACGCATCAATAATTGGGCCTCTACCCTTCAGACAGAACTGTTTGCCATACTCCTTGCACTGAAATGCATCTATGTATCAAAGATTGACAGTTTAATTGTAACTGATTCTCTGTCATCCATAAATGCTCTCAACTCATTAAGCATAAATTGTGGCATGCTTGTGTCAGAAGCCAGACACAGGTATGGTAGGATTGTGGACAGTGGAGTCAGAGTGCACATGCTGTGGATTCCATCTCACATGGTCTTCAGATGCATGATAGAACTGATAAATTGGCTAAGCTGTATGCTTTCAAAGAGGGAGTAGATTACAATCTTGGCTTGTCAGGTAGTAGTTTGAGAACAATAATACGAAAAGAACTTCAGCTGAATTTTATGGACTTAAGGCTCAGGGAGATTGACACCAGTGAGTCCATCTATCATCATTCTATCATGCAGGAGGAGCCACATGTCTATGGTGCATCCAACAAAATAAGCAGACTCTTGGATGTCACTACCGCCCGGCTCCGGCTGGGTTACAAGTATCTTTGGCAGGTTAAATCACCACAACCAGATGTAGACCAAACGAAATGTAAACTTTGCCAGATGGATTATTGTCACACCCTGCGTCGTTATGTACTGGAGTGCGATAAAATTAATGAATTTAGAAACAACTCACTCAGAAGTGTTCAAGAAATGGCTAAGTATTTTATCCACAGTGGTATATTACAGACCATTCTGGAGAAATACCCTGACTTTGCTAGCTGTAAATAAAGCATTACCACATGTGCATGTGTGTGTGTGTGTGTGTGTGTGTGTGTGGTGTGGTTGTGTGTGTGTGTGTGTGTGTGTGAGTATGAGTGTGTGTGTGTGTATGAGTGTGTGTGTGTGTATGAGTGTTGTGTGTTGTATGAGTGTGTGTGCGTGTGTGTGTATGAGTTTGTGTATAGTTTGTGGTTGTGTGTGTGTGTGTGTGTGTGTGTGTGTGTGTGTGTGGTTGAGTGTGGTGTGTGTGTGTGTGTATGTTGTTGTGTGTGTGTGGTATGTGTGTGTTGTGTGGTAGAGAGGAGAGAGACTCGTGCAATCAACATTTGCACCAATAACTCACTACAGTTGTGACCGGGTGTGGAAGTGTGAATTGCTCATTACTCTAAAATTTGTTCATGATTGCAGCCATGTATAAACGTAAGTAACCATTCTTACAGTATTCATTGCCTTTGTAACTTGTGAGTTCATTACCTTTGTAACTTGTGAGTTCATTACCTTGTACCTAGTTCAGCCATCAAAACTTTGGAGCCCGGTCCCTGGACCCATTGTGTACCTCTGTAATCTGTAAATACCCTTGTAACTTCTCATGATTGTGACTAGACCTACCTGGAGTTCATTACCTTTGTAAATTGTGAGTTCATTACCTTTGTAAATTGTAAATTCCTTACCTCTGTAACTTGCTCAGCTATCAAAACTTTGAGGCCCAGTCCCTGGACCCATTATGTACCTCTGTAATCTTTTGACTACCGCCCACAGGATGGGTATGGGGTGTATAATAAACATATTAAACTAACTAACACCGGATGAATTAAGACATGGGTTTATGTAAGCTCTAGTTAAAGGGAAAGAGGAATGATGGTGGTGGAAATGAGCCAGCAGGTGGAGACAGTGTGTAGGTCGTTGGTGTAAGTAAGTATAAGCTGCAACTTACAAGGCGTGCTTGTCTAAGGCCATTGGTCTGTAATGGTGCCACAGTCTATGAATCCTGAGGTAAACCTGGATGGGCTGTTTCTCCTAGATGGGCTTGTTTGAAGTAAAAGATGAGTGCAGCTGATGAGTGAAGTATCAAGCAGAGGCCGTGCATCATCACTCGGCAACCTTCATTACACTCACTCGTCACTAATATCTGTCTCAGATATTAGTGACGAGGCGCACACGTTTGGGGGTGACGAGGTGCGCACGTCTGGGGGTGACGAGGCGCGCACGTCTGGGGGTGACGAGGCGCGCACGTCTGGGGGTGACGAGGCGCGCACGTCTGGGGGTGACGAGGGCGCACGTCTGGGAGTGACGAGCGCGCACGTTGGGAGTGACGAGGCGCGCACGTCTGGGGTGACGATGGTGCGCACGTTCTGAGGTGACCGAGGCGCGCACGTCTGGGGGTGACGAGGCAGCACGTCTGGGGGTGACGAGTGCGCACTCTGGGGGTGAGAGGCGCGCACAGTCTGGGGGTGACGAGGTCGCACGTCGGGGGTGACGAGGCGCGAACGTCTGGGGGTGACGAGGCGCGCACGTCTGGGGGTGACGAGGCGCGCACGTCTGGGGGTGACGAGGCGCGCACGTCTGGGGGTGACGAGGGCGCACTTTGGGTGACGAGGGCGCACGTCTGGGGGTGACGAGGTGCGCACGTCTGGGGGTGACGAGGTGCGCACGTCTGGGGGACGAGGCTGCATCTGGGGGTGACGAGGCGCGCACGTCTGGGAGTGACGAGGCGCGCACGTCTGGGGTGACGAGGCGCGCACGTCGTGGGGTGACGAGGCGCGCACGTCTGGGGGTGACGAGGCGCGCACGTCTGGGAGTGACGAGGCGCGCACGTTCGGGGGTGACGAGGTCGCACGTCTGGGGGTGACGAGGTTGCGCACGTCTGGGGGTGACGAGGTGCGCACGTCTGGTGGGGGTGACGAGGTGCGCACGTCTAGGGGTTGACGAGGTGCGCACGTCTGGGGGTGACGAGGTGCGCACGTCTGGGGGGTGACGAGGTGCGCACGTCTGGGGGGACGAGGGTGCGCACGTCTGGGGTGACGGGCTGCACGTCTGGGGGTGACGAGGCGCGCACGTCTGGGGTGACGAAGGTGCGCACGTCTGGGGGTGACGAGTGCGCACGTCTGGGGGTGACGAGGTCGCACGTCTGGGGGTGACGAGGTGCGCACGTCTGGGGGTGACGAGGTGCGCACGTCTGGGGGTGACGATGCGCGCACGTCTGGGGGTGACGAGTGCGCACGTCTGGGGTGACGAGTGGCGCACGTCTGGGGGTGACGAGGTGCGCACGTCTGGGGGTGACGAGGCGCGCACGTCTGGGGGTGACGAGTGCGCACGTCTGGGGGGGGACGAGGTGCGCACGTCTGGGGGTGACTAGGCGCGCACGTCTGGGGGTGACGAGGCGCACGTCTGGGGGTGACGAGGTGCGCACGTCTGGGGGTGACGAGGCGCGCACGTCTGGGGGTGACGAGGCGCGCACGTCTGGGGGTGACGAGGTGCGCACGTCTGGGGGTGACGAGGCGCGCACGTCTGGGGTGACGAGGTGCGCACGCCTGGGGGTGACGAGGTGCGCACGTCTGGGGGTTGACGAGGTGCGCACGTCTGGGGTGACGAGGTGCGCACGTCTGGGGTGACGAGGTGCGCACGTCTGGGGGGTGACGAGGTGCGCACGTCTGGGGTGACGAGGTCGCACGTCTGGGGGTGACGAGGCGCGCACGTCTGGGGGTGACGAGGTGCGCACGTCTGGGGGTGGGCGAGGTGCGCACGTCTGGGGTGACGAGGTGCGCACGTCTGGGGGTGACGAGGTGCGCACGTCTGGGGGTGACGAGGTGCGCACGTTGGGGGTGACGAGCGCGACCCTGGTGACGAGGTCGCACGTCTGGGGGTGACGAGGTGCGCACGTCTGGGGGTGACGAGGTGCGCACGTCTGGGGTGACGAGGTGCGCACGTCCTTGGGGGTGACGAGGCGCGCACGCCTGGGGTGACGAGGCGCGCACGTCTGGGGTGACGAGGTGCGCACGTCTGGGGTGACGAGGCGCACGTCTGGGGTGACGAGGCGCACTCTGGGAGTGACGAGGTGCGCACGTCTGGGGTGACGAGGTGCGCACGTCTGGGGGTGACGAGGCGCGCACGTCTTGGGGTGACGAGGTGCGCACGTCTGGGTGACGACGTGCGCACGCCTGGGGGTGACAGGCGCGCACGTCTGGGGGTGACGAGGTGCGCACGTCTGGGGTGACGAGGTGCGCACGTCTGGGGGTACGAGGGCGCACGTCTGGGGTGACGAGGTGCGCACGTCTGGGGTACGAGGTGCGCACGTCTGGGTACGAGGCCGCAGTCTTGGGTGAGAGTGCGCACGTCTGGGTGACGAGTGCGCACGCTGGGTGACGAGGCTGCACCGTTCGGGTGACGAGTGTGGCACGTCTGGGGTGTACATGGCGCAACGTCTGGAGGGTGACGAGGAGCGCACGCCTAGGATGACGAGCGCGCACCTTCTGATGGACGAGGCGCGCACGTCTGGGTGACAGGCGCGCACGTCATTGGGGTGACGAGGCGCACGTCTTGGGGTGACAGGCGGCACGATTCTGGTCATCAACGTTAGTTGGAATCAAAAATAAAAGCCTATGCAACATCTGCGTAACGATCAAAGGTGGAAGTATTCAAGTCTAAGGTTACAAAACTATCAACCGGGATAATCACTGACACAAGACAAACTTCACCGGGATAAACATGACACAAGAACAAAACTATCAACCGGATAACTCACTGACACAAGAACAAAACATATCAACCGGGATAACTCACTGACACAAGAACAAAACATCAACCGGGATAACTCACTGACACAAGAACATAAACTATCAACCGGGATAACTCCGACACAAGAACAAAACTATCAACCGGATAACTCACTGACACTAGAACAAAACCCATCAACCGGGAATACTCACTGACACAAGAACAAAACTATCAACCGGGATAACTCACTGACACTAGAACAAAACTATCAACCGGGATAACTCACTGACATAGAACAAAACTATCAACCGGGAGTAACCCCACCTGACACAAGAACAAAACTATCAACCGGGATAACTCACTGACACAAGAACAAAACTATCAACCGGGATAACTCACTGACACAAGAACAAAACTATCAACCGGGATAACTCACTGACACAAGAACAAAACTATCAACCGGGATTTAAATCACTGACACTAGAACAAAACTATCAACCGGGATAACTCACTGACACAAGAACAAAACTATCAACCGGATAAACTCACTGACACAAGAACAAAACTATCAACCGGGATAACTCACTGACACAAGAACAAAACTATCAACCGGGATAACTCACTGACACAAGAACAAAACTATCAACCGGGATAACTCACTGACACAAGAACAAAACTATCAACCGGGATAACTCACTGACACAAGAACAAAACTATCAACCGGGATAACTCACTGACACAAGAACAAAAAATAAGAGAGAAGGAAGGCTGTAACAGGGTTATTTGCCCATGCTAGGCAGGTCCAAGTCACACCCATAGGTTTGACAAGTATTCACTTACTTATGAATCCGATTTTTAAAGCTACTCAAGGATTCAGCATCAATAACTCTACTTGGGAGTTTGTTCCACTCATCCACAACTCTATTACCAAACAAACCTATGCTTTCCTACATCTTTTCTTAATCCAAAGTGATCCAACTTGTTCCAATTGCTGCGATTCCTGTCTAGGTTAGATATTTTTAGCATGTTATTTACTTCCAATTATATATATTCCTGTTTTTTTTTTTCATTTAAACACTTCAATCATATTCACCCTAATTCTATGCCTTTCAAGAGTGCAGATTCAATGCTCTCAGTTTACCCTCGTGGGAAAAATTTGATACATGGGATTTATGTTCATTCTGTAATACAGTGACAAAAACAGTGCAGCATAATCTAGACGAGACCTAACCAACTATATATAGAATTGAAGAATAACCTGAGGACTCCTGTTATTTATACTTCTTGATATAAATAGAAGAGGTTAAGGTATGTAGGGATTAACAGAAAGCATACATAGTTGCTTTGTATGAAGACAAAGGGGATAAAAGTATGTGCAAAATTATAGGGGAATAAGTCTCCTGAGTATACCTGGTAAAGTGTATGGTAGAGTTATTACTGAAAGAATTTTTTTTTTATATTTTATTTAAAATTCACGTACAAAAAATATATGGGTACATAATCAATATGTAACAAGATACAAGCAGTAAAACGATAATCTGCAGTGACTACACAAATACCAAAGAAGCACTTATATAATGACATCAGAATTGGCTGCTGCACTCCAAACACTACTTTTATGTACTGTGCTTCACGTGAAAAGATGGTCTTATAATAAAAACGATAGTCCTACATAGTAATGCTTACACTCCCCCCCCTTGAAAAACATACCACTTTCACCTTAGTATACTCATTGACATCTCTTATACATTTATTAGAGCATAAGGACATCATTGACAACATGTATAAACACAATCCAGCCATCTAAAAGGCTGACTATAATACAAGGAATGTCTGAACATGATGGCACACATCCACCAAAGAAACCAATCCACACCCTACCCCTTATATACCTCATGATAACAATCAATATCGTGCACGGTGGTGGATTTAATACACTACCGCTGACTCTTCACCCCCCCCCCCCACATGCCTAGTAACTGTGTCTGCCGTCACCACTCATAACCTCCATCAGTCATTGAATTTAAAAATACATTAAAATACAATAACATAAAGGAATATAAGAACCCCTTATCGTCTCCGCCACAGAAAAATAAATTTTTTACATTTTCTAAATACATACTGCTGATTCATCTTTATGCTTACAAAATATCCACCATCACCTATGATTTTTATCTCTTTACTCCAAAGCTAAATACCAGATTATACATTTCATCAATCAATTATATTACAATAAGCATAATAATATCAATACTTATCATCCGACTAATAGGTGTACATTATTATCACCCTGAGTTCCATGAAATTTACATAAGAATTAATACATATATTGACAATCCTCACAATCCTTCCCGTCTTCTAAATACAGTGTACATATATCCAATGACATTTCGTTATGATCCAATCATATTTACTTTACACTTCCCCTTTTCCCCAGTGCAAGATAAATGCCACTTGCACTAGACGTCACAACACCTTACATTTGCTCACTTAAAACGTATAAAATAAGAACTAACATAAATAACTTATAACAATATATAGATAGTAATTATTTGACAAAGTGAAGAATACCAACTAATATGGTAACAGTACACTAGAAATTGGAACTCACACACTAATACATATTCCCATTTTTTATGTATTATCATGTTCAACAAGATATATATATTTATTAACAATGTTCAAGAGCAATATCAGACTTATTCTGTCACGCACTAAGTTACACAATATAACATATGGCTCCTAATAAAACATGTACCGGGCAGTACTACCTCAATCATTAACAAAACCAACCTGGCAAAAGACACTTCAGAAAGCCACCCCCTGCCATCCCCTGACCCCATGCTATTTGTATTAAAAAAACACAAACTCACGTTCCCTTCCATGCTCAAGTTCATACCTGACGTCGAAAGTCATAAAACCCCTGTCTCTTAACCAAATGTCACCAGTTCACCCCCCCTACGCCCCCCTCATTCCTAACGACTTTACACCCATATGCTCCACTACCACACACTTTTATTCCACCTTCCATCCTCCACTAATCTCAAAAAAGAACAAGAATGCCAGTTTAGGAGAAACCAGCCCAATCCAGCTCTAAACTACACCCAACCCTAACATTACACCTACCGACAGATTACGATAACCCAAGGGAAAACTATTTACCCACAACCTCCCATATAGTAGCCTATTTCTGCATACTGTATGATACACACTCGCCGCAAGCGCCCGCACCCTCTATTCACCCCCCACCTCCTGCATGCACCAAGACACATACAAAAAATCTGCCACTACATACATCACTGCCCTCCGAATGTCCTTGGAAACCCCTCCCACATCAAAATGCAAAGCCCTCAAAGTCGAAATGTTTCTCCCCCCTCCCGCCACTATACCCAGAACTCTCGCTAACCATGCCCTTACAAAACCCAAGTTTTCACAAAAATATATGGCATGAAAAGCCGTCTCCTCTTCCTCACAATGCAAACAAGTGCCAGCACCTACATAACCCATTCTATATAGCACTGACCTTGTAGCTAGAATTCCCATAAAGAATCTATAGACCACTTCACGAACCCCTGGCTTTAATCTGATCTTCCGAAAGTCTTCCCAAATGCCCCTCCAATCATACATTGGGTATGTAGCTACTCCCTGTATCACTGTACCCTGCCAACCTGTCCTCCCAAGCCTACTTACCCTTACTTTTTTTGCTTCCCTTACTGCCAACAAATTTCGCACCATATCTTTACACTCCAGTAGTGCCTTTCCCTTCCACCATTTTCGCACATCCTTCATGACCTCTCCCACCCTTCTACCCCTCTCCCCTCCCACCCTCAAGTACCGCTGCTTCACATACACTGCCTTCACTCGTGTTTCCAAAGGTATAAGACCCAGCCCACCCTGCCGCACGCCCATCATCACCACCACCTTCCGTAGCCATGGCTTCCCATAACCCCACACATACCTCAAAACCACCCTCTCCAGTTCCTGAATATCACACGACCTCAGGGGATATATTTCTGCCACGCCCCACACTTTACTGTACACAAGTGTATTTACTACCACCACCCTCTGCTGCAGCCCTCCACCCGCGCATCCTACCCATCGCTCTACTCACAACTTCCTTGGAATTTGTTCTCTGCGGCTCCCCAGAGTCCGCCATATACACAACCCCACATATCTTAATTCTATCCACTACGTTCCACCCATACTGTTCCCCCCACGCCCCCCCACCCACGTGCCTACTTCTAATAACTTTGACTTTGCTCCATTAACCCTCATCCCTGTCGCCCCACCAAAAATCTCTATTATACGTCCCACATTCCCCAATCCTATTTCCCCTCCTACCAAAACTGTGGTGTCATCCACATACCCCACAATACCACATCTCCCAGGACCCACTTCTCCCTGTTCCCACACTCCTTCCTCTATAAGCCTATAAAAAGGGTCCTGCATGCATGCAAAGAGGATTTGAGACAAGGGGCAACCCTGTCGCAAACCCATCCCCATCTGCACCGGCAACCCTAACTTCCCATTAACCTGTACCCTGACAGTGGCAGGCGTATACAAAGTAGTCGCCCAGCGCACAATCTCATCACCAAAACCCTGTTTTTTTAAAATACACCACAACATATGTCTATCTACACTGTCATAAGCCTGCTTCCAATCAATCCCCAAGATCCCCCCCCCATTGTCTACCCTCCACAAAATCCTTAATTCTTCCATGCCCCTCACGCATACTTCGACCTGGAATCCCACACTGTCCTCTATGTAGGACTCGGTCAAGCACCTTTTTCATACGGTTACCTAAAACCTTCGCAAAAACTTTATAATCTGCACACATGAGGGAGATCGCCCTAAAAGCACCCAAGGTCTTCCTTCCCCCCTCCCTTATAGACCAAAACTACTACCCCCGTGCCCTGCGATTCCCCCAACACTCCCCTTTCCTTCATACAGTTATAAACAACCTGACCAGACATTCCTTCATACAATCCCAATGTGTAATATAGAAATCATTAGGAATTCCATCAATGCCCGGCGCTTTTCCCCTACTCAAGCCCATTATCGCCTCCTCCACCTCCTCCTCACTGATCCTACCCTCTATCACCGCACTCTCCTCCTCCCCTAAAATACCTCGAATTCCTTCTCCCAGAATCTCTCCCTCCCTCTCTCCTCCCTCCCTCGCTTAAAATTCTTCCAAACCAATAATCAGCATAATTGCTCATTCCATCGGTGGTACTAAGTACCTGCCCCACCCTATATCCCCCCACCCCTTTACACACCTCTAATCCCATAATCATGGTCATCTGTTGCCTATTCCTGAATCTCCTCAAAACACATCCTGACGGTTTGTCACCCCATAGAACCTCCTCTAAACCTTCCCTCACACGTATCGCATCAAAACGAGAATTTTGTATATCCCTCAATCTTCCCCTTAAAACCTCTATTTCTCCATGTCTATCCCCCCCTCCCCTTTCATAACAATAATTTAGCTGCCCCTCTAAATATTTCTGTAAACCATACCTCCACCTCGCCTCATCCCATCCTCTATGTTGGTAATACTCCCTAATCTGCAATTTAGCGTGCTTCTCCCACCATTCCAAGACATCCTCCTCTTCGTTGCGAGCCTCCCATAGTTGCTTCCACCATTCCCTAAAAAACAACCCCTCCCCCTCTCCTTGAAGTAACCTCACATTCATTTTCCAATAACCCACATACCTACGAACCATCCCTTCCCATGCCATCTCTGCCAAAACGGCACGATGGTCCGAAAAACCTAAATCTATCGTCATTACACGTTCTACTGTTATATCTCTAGTTATATATATACGATCCAACCTGGCCGCATAACCCCTCCGCATAAACGTGTGCTCTACTTTCCACCCATCGCCCCTGACAATGTCATAAACCCCTGCATCCCCCAACAAATCCCTCAATACCCCAAGCACACACCCTGCCCCTCTCGGCTCCAATCCCCACCTATTATAGAAACCATTGGTAAACCCCGCATGTAGAAAAGCAAAACCTCCCTTACAAAATTCACCTTCACCCGTATGTTACTATCTGCCGGCATATATATCCCCAGAAAACATACTCTAATCTCACCCCATATCCCCTCCACCCTCACCACCCTCCCCTCCCCTCCCTCTTCCCACTTGAACTCGTGGAATGGGCTGGACTCCCTCACTGCCATTGCCACCCCACCCTTTAATTTCCCTGAACTACCAACATACATCCTAAAACCGTTCAGCCTCAACTCTCTGCCATACTTGAAATTGTGTTCTTGAATAAAACACACATCAATGTTAAAACGCCGCAAAACATCCTCCAACCATACTCGTTTACCGTCAGCTCTAAGGCCATTCACGTTTATCGTTTTGACACTTAAAGATTCAGAAAGGGTGGCTTTCCTCTATGTCTCTGTGTCCTATCTGTTCCACTTTTTGCTACTTCTGTCTTTTCCCGTGCACTCTTTCCCGCCTGTACCCCCTCCCCCCCCCCCTGTGCACTACCCTGCCCCTTCTTAATCACTCCCGCCCACGTCTTCTTCCCTGTACGCTGAGCTGGTGTTATAACCTCCTCATCCGACGAGCCTCCAGCCCTCTTTCTAGATGTGCCCTCAATTTCCATATCAGTATTTCCATTCCCCTTGTGCACCTCAGCTTCCACCTGTAGCAACTGCAACATGCCAGGCTCTGACCCCAGAGGCTCTGGAATCTGTTCAATCAAGTCCTTCTCAACCATCAGAATTCTCCTGTCTGTAGATGGGTTCTCCTCCGCAGGCACGTCCAGGAAAGACTTAATCATCTCCTGTAGGGGCGTAGATAACTCCTGTGTATCACCGGTCTCTCCCACCCCCACAGGCTGCTGCTCAGCTCCCGGGCCCGTTTGCGGGGGAGCATCCGAAGCCACTGGTAGTACCACACAATTCTTTAACACGCCCTCCACTTCGTCCGCCCAATTACCTTTGCCTGCTGCACTCAAAGTCTTCGGCAGAGGTTCCGCCTGAGACTCTGTGACTACTTGCCGTTCCCAAGGCCGCGGCGCTGCTGCTTTACCACATCCAGCCGCCATGTGGTCAAAAGCGCCGCACAGGCGACACGTCTTGCGTTGTCCCGCGTAGGTCACATACAGCTGTGTCCTAAAATCCTCCAGGACAACATAGGATGGAATAGGTCTTCTTAAAGACATCTTGACGATGTAAGATCCAGCCAGCAACCCTTCATAGATTCCCTCCGTCCATCGAACTAAAGTTATAGCATGCACCTCACCATATCTTTGAAATGTCTCTCTGATATCCACATCGTCTGCCTCGAAAGGAACGTTGCGGATCCTCACCCAGGTGTAGTATTTTGAGGCATCCCGCAGGCGTACCTCCAGACCAGATGATACGGTGATGTTCTTCTCCTGGTACTGAGTCACCTTCCTTTCATATGCCTCCACTGTGCAGAATTTTATGAAGATTCGTGATGAACCATTAAGTGCTATTCCGTGCAATTCTTCAACTTCAATGCCAAACGTGTCCCGTATAATCGTTGGTAATAAAACAGAGGCATTCGTAGGGTAAATTGCCCCTTTAACAAGGTCAACACACACGGTGTTGCTCCTCCTGCGGTAGCTGGCAGCCATCTTGGTGAAAACAGGAAGTTGAGCACCAGAGAAAGCAGGAGCTGTTTGCGCAGTGCGTCCACTCAGCCCGAAAGCGAAGAGGACAAAAAAAAAAAAAAAAAAAAAAAAAAAAAACTCAGCTTAGTGGCCGAGTTGGGAGGCAGCTCAGTCTAGTCTAGCTGGTATACTGTTCCAGGCTGTCTTGGTGGGTGTAATTACAGGACGCAGATTTCTGTGTGTCCCCTCCTGTAATTCCACCCACCTGGACAGTCTCGGCAGTAGACCAGCTAGACAAGACCAAGTTCCCACCCAGCAAGGTCACTGGGGAGGGGCCAACACCTGCTGAACCTGGGGAAGTGAGGAAGGGAGTTCATCTGAGGGCCTGCAGATGGACTTCTGGAGACATGGAACAAGGGGAAGCAAACACATACACACACACACACCACCACCACCACCACCACCACCACCACCAGTCCATCACCCTCACTACCAATTCACCACACTCACCACCAGTCAATCACCCTCACCACCAGTCCATCACCCTCACCACCAGTCCATCACCCTCACCACCAGTCCATCACCCTCACCACCAGTCCATCACCCTCACCACCAGTCCATCACCCTCACCACCAGTCCATCACCCTCACCACCAGTCCATCACCAGCAAGGGAAGTGTGGAAGGGAGTTCATCTGAGGGGACACAGATGGACTTCTGGAAACACAGTCATTCACCCTCCCCACTAGTCCACCACCAGTCCATCACCCTCACCGTCAGTCCATCACCCTCATATTCAATAATAGTAAGAAGCAATAAAATATAAAATTAGAACATTTGAATTAAGAAAGAAAAGGAAAATTAAAAATAATTAGAAATATTGAAGATATAAATTAGAAAAAATAATGAGAAAAAAATTATTATTAAAAAATAAAATATATATTAATAAAATTTTTTTAATAAATAATTTAATTAAAATAAAAAAAAAATAAAAAATCAACCTGGTGAGCACAAATACTACTGAAGTGAATTAAGAGTAAGACGGAGAGTAGGATAGCAGATGAATATAGGAGGCTTTAGGAAAGGTAGGGGGTGTGTAGACCAAGTGTTTACAGTGAAACATATAGGTGAACAGTATTTAGATAAGGGTAAAGGCGCTTTTGTGGCATTTATGGATTTGGAAAAGGCGTATGACAAGGTGGATAGGGGGGCAATGTGGCAGATGTTGCAAATGTATGGAATAGGAGGCAGGTTACTGAAAGCAGTGAAGAGTTTTTACGAGGATAGTGAGGTTCAAGTTAGAGTATGTACGAGAGAAGGAGATTATTTCTCAGTAAAAGTAGGACTTAGACAAGGATGTGTGATGTCACCGTGGTTGTTTAATATATTTATAGATTGGGTTGTACGAGAAGTGAATGCTCGGGTGTTGGCAAGAGGTGTGGGGCTTAAATATGACACCGAAACCCCTTCAGAACAAAAAAATATGAGAAGGAAACCCGTCAAGAACAATAAAAAAAGAGAGGGAAACCCGTCCAAAACAATGAAATAGGACAGGGAAACCATTCCAGAACAATGAAATATGAGAAAAAAACCAGTCCAGAACAATGAAATATGACAGGGAAACCCGTCGAGAACAATGAAATTATCAGGGGAAACCCCTAAAATAACAATGAAATATGAGATGGAAAAACGTTTCCCGAACAATGAAACATTTAAAAAGAAACCTGCCAGAACAAAGAAATATGACAGGGGAAACTTTTCAAGAACACAGAAATTTGAGAGGGGGCAATCGTCCAGAACAATGAAACATGAGGAAAAAAAACTGTCCAGAACAATGAATATGACAAAGAAACTTGCAAGAACAATGAAATATGAGAAAACAACTCGTCCAGAACAATGAAATATGAAAAAGAAACCCGTCAGAACAATGAAATATGACAGGGAAACTTGTCCAGAACAATGAAATATGAGATGGAAAACACGTCAAGAACTACGAAATATGAGAAGGAAACCCCTCCAGAACAAGAAATACGAGAAGGAAACCCGTTTAAGAACAATGAATATTCAGGGAAACCCGTCGAGAACAATGAAGCATTAGAAGGAAAACCCCGTACAGAACAAAGAAATATGACAGGGAAACCCGTCCTGAACAATGAAATATGAGAGGGAAACTAGTACAGAACATTGAAATATGAGAAGGAAACACGTCTAGAACAATGAAATATGAGAGGGAAACTCGTCGAGAACAATGATGTATACAGGGAATCACGTCCAAAACAAATGAAATATTAGATGGAAACCCGTCCAGAACATTGAAATATGGAGTGAAACGCGCCCCGAACAATAAAATATGACAAAGGGAAACCCGTCCAGAACGATTTAAATATGAGATGGAAATCCCTTCAGAAAAACGAAATGTAACAGGGAAACCAGTCCAGAACAATGAAAATGAGAAGGGAAACCCGCAAAAAATAGAACAATGAAGCATGGAAGGGAAAACCCGCCAGAACTATGAAATATGAGAAGGAACACTCGTCCATAACAATGAAATATGACAGGAAAACCAGTTCAGGAACAATGAGATATGACAGGGAAACCTGTCCAGAACAATGAAATACGACAGGGATCCCGTCCAGGACAATGAAAAAAGAGAAGGAAACCAGTACAGAACTATAAAAACTGACAGGAAAACCCGTTAGAACAATGAAATAAAAACAGTGTAAACCCGTCCAAACAATGAAATACGATAGTAAAACCCGTCCAGAACAATGAAATATGACAGGGAAACCCGTTCAGAACCATCAAATATGACAGGGAAACCGTCCAGAGCAATCAAATATGACAGGGGAAACCCGTCAAGAAAAAATGAAATATGACAGGGAATCCCGTCCAGGCAAGGGAATATGAAAAGGAAAGCCGACCAGAACAATTAAATAAAACAGGGAAACCCGTCCAGAACAATGAAATGTGACAGAGAAACCCATCAAGAACAATGAAATATGACATGGAAACCATTCCAGAACAATGACATATGTGTAGGAAACCCGTCAAGAAAAATGAGATATGACAGGGAAACCCGTCCAGAACTATGAAATAAGAGAAGGAAACTCGTTCAGAACAATGAAATATGACAGGAAACCCGTCCAGAACAATGAAATATGAGAAGGAAACCCGTACAGAACTATAATATATGACAGGAAAACCAGTTCAGAACAATGAAATAAGACGTTAAAACCCGACCAGAACAATGAAATATGAGAAGGAAACCCGTCTAGAACAATGAAATATGAGAGGGAAACCCGTCTAGAACAATGAAATATGAGAGGGAAACCCGTCTAGAACAATGAATATAGAAATGGAAACCCGTACAGAACAATAATATATGACATTAAAAAACGTCCAGAACAATGAAATATGTGAAGGAAACCGTCAAGAATAATGAGATATGAGAGGGAAACCCGTCTAGTAAATATGAAAATAAGAGAAGTGATAACCGTCCAGAACAATGAAATATGAGAAGGAAACCCATACAGAACTATATTACATGACAGGAAACCCGTACAGAACAATGAAATATGACAGAGAAACCCGTCCAGGACAATGAAATTTGAAAAGGGAACCAGACCAGAATAATGAAATGTGACAGGGAAACCCGTTCAGAATAAAAAAATTTGGGAAGAAAACCCGACCAGAACAATGAAATATGACAGGAAACCCATCAAGAACAATGAAATATGAGACGGAAATCCGTTCTAAGCAACGAAATATGACAGGGGAAACCTTCCAGAACAATGAAATATGAGAAAGAAACCCATCCAGAACAATGAAATATGAGAAGGTAACCCGCCAAGAACAATGAAATATGTCAGGGAAACCCGTCGAGAACAATGAAGCATTAGAAGGAAACCAGTACAGAACAAAGAAATATGACAGGGAAACCCGTCCTGATCAATGAAATATGAGAAGGAAACCTGTCCAGAACATTGAAATATAGGATTTAAACCCGTCCAGAACAATGAAATATGACAGGCAAACCCGCTCAGAACAATGAAATATGAGTATGAAACGCTTCCAGAACAAGGAAATATGAGAGAGAAACCCGTCCAGAACAATGAAATATGAGAGGGAAACCCGTCAAGAACAATGAAACATGAGAAGGAAACCTGTTCAGAACAATGAAATACGAGAAGAAAAAACGTTCAGAACAATGAAATATGACAGGAAAAACCGTCCAGGATATGAAAATATGAGAAGGAAACCCGTCCAGAACAATGAAATATTAGAAGGAAACTCGTCCAGAACAATGAAATATGAAAAGAAACTCGTCCAGAACAATGAAATATGAGAAGAAAACCCGTCCAGAAAATAAAATTACGATATGGAAAACCGTCCAGAACAATGAAATATAACTGGGAAACCCGTCCTGAACAATGAAAAAAGAGAAGGAAACCCTTCCAGAACAATGAATTATGAGAAGGAAACCCGTCCAGAACAATGAAATATGAGAAGGAAACCCGTCCAGAACAATGAAATATTAGAAGGAAACCCGTCCAGAACAATGAAATAAGAGAAGGAAACCCGTCCAGAACAATGAAATATGAGAAGGAAACCCGTCCAGAACAATGAAATATGACAGGGAAACCCATCCAGAACATTTAAATATGACACGGAAACCCGTCCAGATCAATGAAATGTGACAGGGAAAAACCCGTTCTGAGCAATGAAACATGAGATGGAAACCCGTCCATAACAATGAAATAAGACAAGGAAACCAATCCAGAACAATGGAAATGTGACAAGGAAATCCGTCCAGAACAATTAAATAAGCAGGGATCCCCTTTCCCAGAACAATGAAATGAAAACACAGAAGCCCCTCTAGAACAATGAAATATGACAGAGAAACCGTCCATAAAAAATTTAAATAAGTCAGGGATACCCTTCCAGAACAATGAAATGTGACACGGAAGCCCCTCCAGAACAATGAGATATGAAAAGGAAACCCGTCCAGAACAATAAAATTTAAAATCAGGGAAACCTTTCCAGAACAATGAATATGAGATGAAAAACCCGTACAGAACAATGAAATATGACAGGAAACCCGTCAAGGACAATGAAATATAAAAAAAGGGAAGCCGCCAGAACAATGAAACATAAAAGGGAAATCCGTCCAGAAGAATTATATATGAGAAGAAATCCCGTCCAGCACAACGAAATATGAGAAGAAAACCCCCCCAGAACAATGAAATATGAGAAGGAAACCCGCCCAGAACAATGAAATATGAGAAGGAAACCCATCAAGAAAAATAAAAGATGACGGGAAACCTCCATAACAATGAAATATGAGAGGGAAACTAGTACAGAACATTGAAATATGAAAAGGGGAAACACGCCCTAGAACAATGAAATATGAGAGGGAAACTCGTCAGAACAATGATGTATGACGGGGAATTACGTCCCAAAACAATGAAATATTAGATGGAAACCCGTCCGAACATTGAAATATGAGAGTGAAACGCGCCCAGAACAATAAAATATGACAGGGAAACCCGTCCAGAACGATGCAATATGAGAGGGAAAAATCCGTTCAGAAAAAACGAAATATAACAGGGAAACCCAGTCCAGAACAATAAAATATGAAAAGGAAAAACCCGTCTAGAACAATGAAAGATGAGAAGGAAACCCGCCTAGAACAATGAAGCATGAGAGGAAACCCCGTCCAAAACTATGAAATATGAGAAGGAAATTTCTCCAGAACAATAAAATATGACAGGAAAACCAGTTCAGAACAATGAGATATGACAGACAAACTCGTTCAGAGAAAAGAAATAGGCAGTGAAACCAGTCCAGGAAAATAAAATTTACGAGAAGGAAACCCGTCCAGAACAATGAAACATGACAGAAGAACCAGTCCAGAACAATGAGATATAACGGGGAAACCTGTCCAAACAACGAAATACGACAGGGAATAACGTCCAGGACAATGAAACAGAAAAGGAAACCAGTACAGAACTATAATATCTGTCAGGAAAACCCGTCCAGATCAACGAAAGTGACAGGAAACCCGTTCTGAGCAATGAAACATGAGATGGAAACCGTCCAAACAATGAAATAAGACAAGGAAACCAATCCTGAACAATGAAATGTGACATGGAAATCCGTCCAGAAAAAATTAAATAAGTCAGGGATACCCTTCCGAACAATGAAATGTAACACGGAAGCCCCTCTAGAAAAAAATGAAATTTGACAAAAAACCCCCCATAACAATTAAATAAGTCAGGGATACCCTTCCAGAACAATGAAATTGCCCACGGAAGCCCCTCCAGAACAATGAGATATGAAAAGGAAACCCGTCCAGAACAATGAAATATACAGGGAAACCTTTCCAGAACAATGAAAAAAGACAGGTAACCCCCGTCCAAACAATGAAATACGATAGTGAAACCCGCCCAAAACAATGAAATATGACGGGAAAACCCGTTCAAAACCCATCAAATATGACGGGGGGAAAACCGTCAAGAAGATGAAAATGACAGGGAATCATGTCCAAACAATAAAAAATATGAAAAGAAAAGCCGACCAGAACAATCAAATAAAAACAGGGAAACCCGTCCAGAACAATGAAATGTGCAGAGAAACCCGTCCAGAAAAAATGAAATTTGAAAAAGGAAACCCGACCAGAATAATGAAATATGACAGGGAAAACCCTTCCAGAATAATGAAATATGAGAAGGACACTCGTTCAGAACAATGAAATATAAACGGGAAAAACTCGTCCAGAACAAATGAAATATGAGAGGGAAACCCGTACAGAACTATAATATATGACAGGAAAACCAGTTCAGAACAATGAAATAGACGTTAAAACCCGACCAGAACAATGAATATGAGAAGGAAACTCGTCTAGAACAATGAAATATGAAAGGGAAACCCGTCTAGAACAATGAAATATGAGAGGGAAACCCGTCTAGAACAATGAAATATGAGAGGGAAACCCGTCTAGAACAATGAAATATGAAATGGAAACCCGTACAGACAATAATAAATGATATTAAAAAACGTCCAGAACAATGAAATTGTGAAGGAAACCCCGCAAGAACAATGATATATGAGAGGGAAACCCGTCTAGAAATATGAAATAGAAAAGGGAAAACTCGTCCAGAACAATGAAATATGATAGGAAACCCGTCCAGAACAATGAAATATGAGAAGGAAACCCATACAAAACTATAATACATGACAGGGAAACCCGAACAGAACAATGAAATATGACAGAGAAACCCGTCCAGGACAATGAAATTTGAAAAGGGAACCCGACCAGAACAATGAAATATAAACAGGGAAACCCATCAAGAACAATAAAATTTATGAGACGGAAACCCGTTCTAAGCAGCAAAATATGACAGGGATACCCTTAAAAAAACAATGAAATATGAGAAAGAACCCATCCAGAACAATGAAATATGAGAAGGTAACCCGCCCAGAACAATGAAATATGATAAGAAAACCCGTCCAGCCCAAACGAAATGTGACTGGAAAAAACCCGTCAAGAACAATGAATAAACGGGGAAACCCATCCGAAAAAATTTAAATATGAGAAGGAAACCTGTACGAACAAGAAATATGTCATTGAAATATGAAACGGAAACCAGTGTAAAAAATGAAATATGACGGGAAAACCCGCCCAAAAACAATGAAATATGAGAAGGAAACCTGTACAAACAAGAAATAGGAAGGAAACATGTCCAGAACAATAAAAAGGGAAAGGGAAACCCGCCCAGAACAATGAAATTGAGAGTTAAATCCTTTCATAATAAGAAATATACAGGAAACCTCCAAAAAATAAAATATGACGGGAAAAACTTGTCAAAACAATGAAAATGAATGGAAACACCAAAAAATGAAACATGAGAGGGAAACCCTTCCAGAAAAATAAAACTTGAAAAGGAAACCGTCCATAACAATGAAATATAAAGGGGAAAACCCGTCCGAACAACGAAAAATGAGAAAAAACCCGCCCAAAAAAGAAATAAAGGGAAACCCGTCAAAACAATGAAAATGTGGGAAACCCCGTCGGAACAATAAAGTTTAGAAGGAAACCAGTCCAAACAAAGAAATATGACGGGGAAACCCGTCCGAACAAAAAATTAAAGGAAACCCTTCAGAACAATGAAATATAGGATTTAAAACCGCCAGAAAAATGAAATATGACAGAAAACCCGCCCCAAACAATAAATATGAAAGGAAAAACCGCCGAAAAAAAAATAAGGGAAACCCTCCAGAACATTAAATATAGAAAAAACCCGCCCCTGAACAAAAAAATGCGAGGGGGAAACCCGTCCAGAAAAATGAATATAGAAGAAAACCCGCCGAAAAATAAAAATATGACAGGGAAACCGTCCAAACGATGAAATATGAAAGGGAAATGGGCATAACACTGAAATATGACCACGAAAACCCGTCCAGAAAAAGAAAAAAGACAGGAAATCCAGTTAAAACAGTGAGTTTGATGGGAAACTCGTCCAGAACATGAAATATGACGGGGGAAAACCCTCCAGAAAAATGAAATACACAGGAAACCCGTCCGAAAAAAAGAAATAACAGGAAAACCCTGTCGACAACAATGAAATATTAGGGGGAAAACCCACTGAACAATGAAATAAAACAGTGAAAACCCTCTAAACAATAAAATTTGGAAGTGAAACCCGTCCAGAACAACGAAATATGAAAAGGAAACCAGTACTGAACAATGAAATATAAAAGCAAACCCCGCCAGAAGATTGAAAAAAAGGGAAGGAAACCCCAACCCAAACAGGAATATTAAAGGAAACCCGTCGAGAACAATAAATATAAAAGCAAACCCTCCAAAAAACGAAAAATACGGGGAACCCTTTCCAAAGAAATTTAAAATATGAAAAGGGAAACTTGTCCAAAAAAATAAATAACTTTGAAACCCTCCAAAACATTTGAAATACAAAGGGAAAAACAATCGAAAAAAAAAATTGACGGGAAAACCCGTCCAAAAACAAGAAATTTAAAAGGGAAACCCGCCAAAAAAAAAAATGACGGGGAAAACCCCTTTTAAAAACAATGAAATATTAGAGAAAAAACCCATCCAAAAAAATGAAACAAATTTTTAAAACCTGCCCCAAACAACAAAATGTGACGGGGAAAAACCGTCCTAAAACCCAAAATATGAGAAGGAATTCTGCCCAAACAAAAAATATAGAAGGAAACCGCCAAATATGAAATGTGACATTAAAAATCGTACAGAAATGGAAATTTAAAAGGGAAAAACCCGTCCAGAAAAAATCGAAAAGGAAAGGAAAGTCCACAACAATCGAATAAGTGAAGGAAACCCCCAGAAAAATTTAAATTGATAAGAAAACCCTTCCCCACAAAAATGAAATATACTTTGAAACCTTCCATAACATTAAAATATAAAAGGAACATGTGTAAACAATAAAATATGACGGGGAAAACCTTAAAAACAATGAAATAGAAAGGGAAACCCTGTCCAGAACTAAAATATGAAAGGAAACCCGTCCAGAACATAAATTTTGAGAAAAAAACCCGCCCCAATACTGTAAAATTAGGGGAAACACTCCACAACAATGAAAAACTAGAAGGAAACCCGTCCAAAACTATGAAATAGACAGAAAAACCTCCAGAGAAATGAAATATGCAAGAAACCCTTAAAACAAGGAAATTGAGAAGGAAACCCATCCAAACAATGAAATATGGCAGAAAAAACCGTCATGAACATTAAATATGCGGGGAGACCCACAGAACAATGAACAATGAAATATGAGGGGAAAAACCCCCGTCCAAAAAATGAAATATAGAGGGAAACCCTCCAAAACAAAAAATATGAACGAAACCGATCCAGAACAATAAAATATGAGAAAGAAAAGCCAGAACAATTAAATACAGGAAAACCGCCCCAAACAAGGAAAATGAGGGGAAAACACGCCAGAAAAAGAAATAGACGGGGAAACCCGAGAACGGGTTTG
>NC_069473.1:4712900-4777258 GCF_026875155.1 Cherax quadricarinatus
TAAAACCAAAAACTTTCCCCTAAAATTTGTGCACTCTCTTTTATCCCCTTTGCCTTTATACAAAGGAACTATGCATGCTCTCCTGCCAATCCCTAGGTACCTTAACCCTCTTCCATACATTTATTAAATAATAGCACCAACCACTCCAAACTATATCCCTCCTGCTTTTAACATTTCTATCTTTATCCCATCAACACCAGCTGCCTTACCCCTTTCATTTTACCTACTGCCTCACGAACTTCCCCCACACTCAAAACTGGCTCTTCCTCACTCCTACAATATAAGATAGATAAGGTTTCGTTCGGATTTTTAACCCCGGAGTGTTTAGCCACCCAAGAAAGTCAGTGCGTCATCGAGGACTAACTTATTTCCATTGGGGTCCTTAATCTTGTCCCCCAGGATGCGACCCACACCAGTCGACTAACACCCAGGTACCTATTTGCTGCTAGGTGAACAGGACAACAGGCGTAAGGAAACGTTTCGAAATGTTTCCACCCGCCGGGAATCGAACCCGGGCCCTCCGTGTGTGAAGCAGGAGCTTGAGCCACCGGGCCTGGTTGCCTATACACGAAATCACAGCTTCCCTATCTTAATCAACATTTAACAATTCCTCAAAATATTCCTTCCATCTTCCCGATACCTCTAACTCTCCGTTTAATAACTCTCCTCTCCTATTTTTAACTGACAAATCCATTTGTTCTCTTGGCTTCCTCAACTTATTAATCTCACTCCAAAACTTTTCTTATTTTCAACAAAATTTGTTGATAACATCTCACCCACTCTCTCATTTGCTCTCTTTTTATATTGCTTCACCACTCTCTTAACCTCTCTCTTTTTCTCTCCATATGCTCTTCCCTCCTTGCATCACTTCTACTTTGTAACAACATCTCATATGCTAAGTTTTTCTCCCTTACTTCTCTCTTTACATTATCATATCCATCCAATCGCTCTTCTTCCCTCCCGCACCCAATTTCCTATAACCACAAACTTCTGCTGAACACTCTAACACTATGTTCTTAAACCTACCTCATACTTCTTCGACCTCATTGCCTATACTCTCACTAGCCCATCTATCCTCCAATAGTTGTTTATATCTTACCCTAACTGCCTCCTCTTTTAGTTTATACACCTTCACCTCTCTCTTACTTGATGCTTCTATTTTCCTTGTATCCCATCTACATTTTACTCTCACTGTAGCTACAGCTAGAAGGTGATCTGATGTGGCCCCTCTATAAACATGTACATTACGCCCTACATCATATCTTGTATAATTATCCTCTTTTTCTTAAAATATGTATTACTTATAACTAAACCCCTTTCTATACAAAACTCAATCAAAGGACTCCCATTATCATTTGCACCTGGCACCCCAAACTTACCTACCACACCCTCTCTAAATGTTTCTCTCGCTTTAGCATTTAGGTCCCCTGCCACAATTACTCTTTCACTTGGTTCAAAGGTTCCTATACATTTGCTTAACATCTCCCAAAATCTCTCTCTCTCCACTACATTCCTCTCTTCTCCAGGTGCATACACGCTTATTATGACCCACTTTTCACATAAGCCTTGAATTTACACATTTATATTCCCTCTTTTCCTTCCATAACTGGTCCTTCAACATTATTGCTACCCCTTCCTCAGCTCTAACTCTCTCAGATACTCCTGACTTAATCCCATTTATTTCTCCCCACTGAAACTCCCCTACCCCCTTCAGCTTTGTTTTTCTTAAGGCCAGGACATCCAACTTCTTTTCATACATAACATCAGCAATCATCTCTTTCTTATCATCCACACTACATCCACGCACATTCAAACATCCCAGTTTTATAAAGTTTTTCTTCTGATTTTTAGTAAATGTGTGCAGGAGAAGGGGTTACTAGCCCATTGCTTCTGACATTCCAGTCGCCTCATACGACACGCATGGCTTACGGAGGAAAGATTCTTTTCCACTTCCCCATGGACAATAGAGCATTGTTTATGAATACATAAAATTCATTGCATGGACGCATACTCCCACTTCTCAGCAGCTGCACAGTTATATCAGCTGTATACTTGAATGTTGCTGAGTTGGAAGGAGGTATACTACTTGCAATTGCTTTTTTTTCGCCCAAGAGATACATATGTTCGCTGCTTTCCTGGAGTTTTGGCTATATAGAAGTAAGATTAGGGACAAGATAGGCCCACTTAAGAGTAACTCAGGTCAGATCACTGAAAGTGATAAGGATATGTGTGAAATTTTCAATACTTCCTCTCAGTTTTTACTCAAGACGATACTAGCGAATTTCCAGAAATAATAAAATATATACAACAGGACGATAAAAACTATGCATGATTAGGGTAATTAGTGACATGGTCCTCAGACAAATAGAGAAATTAGAAACTAATAAATACACAGGCCCTGATGAACTGTTTACGAAGGTTCTAAAGGAATGTAAAGAGGAACTTAGCATATCTTTGGCTAATCTTTTCACTTGTCTGGCATAGTGCCAGACAAGTGGAAAATGGCAAATGTAATACCTATTTACAAGGCAGGTGACAGGTCCTTGGCTTCGAACTATAGACCAATAAGCCTTACCTCCATAGTGGGAAAATTTATGGAATCAATAATTGCCGAAGCAATTCGTAGCCATCATGAAAGGCATAAACTGATTAATGAATCTCAGCACGGTTTTACAAAGGGGTGTTCCAGTCTTACGAATTTACGAACTGTCTTCACTATGGTATTTGAGGAGGTAGATCATGGTAATGAATATGATATTGTGTATATGGACTTAAGTAAGGCTTTCGAGAGAGTCCCACATCAGAGGCTACTGAGTAAACTTAAGGCACATGGAATAGGAGGAGAATTTTTTTCCTGGGTAGTGGAATGTTTGACAAATAGGCAGCAGAGAATTTGCGTAAATGGGGAAAAATTTGAATGGGGGCACGTCACAAGCGGTGTTCCACAAGGGTCAGTGTTGGGCCCCTTGTTGTTTACAATTTATATTAACGACATGGACGAGGGAATAAATAGCAACATAAGGAAATTTGTTGATGACAAAATAGGCTGTCCAATTAATTCTAATGAGGACATTAGAGCACTCCATGATGATTTGAATAGACTGATGCAATGGTCGGAGAAGTGGCAGATGCAGTTTAATATTGACAAATGCAAAGTTCTAAATGTTGGACAGGAAAATAACCATGCCACATATAAACTAAATAATGTAGATTTTGATATTACTGACTGCGAAAAGAAGTTAGTTCTGGTTAGCAGTAATACTGAAAATAAGACAACATTGCGCAAGTGTTTGCAATAAAGCTAACAGAATCCTTGGCTTCATATCAAGAAGTATAAATAATAGAAGTCCTCAGGTTGTTCTTCAACTCTATATATCCTTGGTTAGGCCTCATTTACATTATGCTGCATAGTTCTGGTCACCGCTTCCCTGTGAGGATGGACTGAATCTGCACTCTCTAGAAAGGCGTAGAATTAGGAGGGGATATGATCAAAGTGTATAAATGGAAAATAGGGATAAATAAAAGGGATATAAATAGCATGCTAAAAATTTCCAGCCAAGACAGGACTCGCAGAAATGGCTTTAAGTTGGAAAAATTCAGATTCTGGAAGGATATAAGAAAGCACTGGTTTGGTAATAGAGTTGTGGATGAGTGGAACAAACTCCCGAGTACAGTTATTGAGGCTAAAACGTTGTGTAGTTTTAAAAATAGGTTAGATAAATACATAAGTGGGTGTGGGTGGGTGTAAGTTGGACCTGACTAGCTTGTGCTACTAGGTGAGATGCCGTGCTCCTTCCTGAAGTGAATGTGAGTTGACCTGACGAGGTTAAGATAAGATAAGATTTCGTTCGGATTTTTAACAATGGAGGGTTAGCCACCCAGGATAACCCAAGAAAGTCACTGCGTCATCGAGGACTGTTTAACTTATTTCCATTGAGGTCCTTAATCTTGTCCCCCAGGATGCGACTCACGCCAGTCGACTAACACCCAGGTACCTATTTGCTGCTAGGTGAACAGGACAACAGGTGTAAGGAAACGTGTCGAAATGTTTCCACCCGCCGGGAATCGAACCCGGGCCTTCCGGGTGTGAAGCGGGAGCTTTAGCCACCAGGCCACCGTTTGCTTGAGCCGGCAGGAGAATTGGACCTGCCTTGCATGGACCAGTAAGTCCGCTGCCTTGCTCCTTCTTTCTTACGTACTTATATTCTTAAACATATGCAACACTCAGAGATTATTGCATGTAAACCAGTATTTCAATTTTCCAATTACTTTCAGAAAAACGAATTGGGACCTACACAGGCTACAATCACTCAAAACTTTTCTCAAAGTAAGATTGATCAGGGTTTAAGAAAGTAAGTTCGTGTGTGTATAGTGTACACAGCATAGAAATGTTTAAGAATGGTCTTGATGGCACAAGAATGTTATAGACACATAGAAGAATATTAGGTCGATTTAATGAATCTACGAGAACACAGTCATGTCCAACACTGTGACTTGTTTTGATCAGAAGAGACATTCTCCATTTAATTCACATCAACTAATTTTATTAATAAAGTTGACACCTGATAAATAATGCCACCTGACTCCAATAGATTGTTTCCTTTGAGGAAAACTCTGTATAGTCCTTGTGGCTTAGCGCTTCTTTTTGATTATAATAATAATTTGAGGAAAATTTGAATATTAAAATTTACACAGCCCTAAAACACTGAAGGTTCGAATCATAATAAAAAGGGCATTGTCCAGCAGTTTCTCTGAATTCAACGATTCCAAGTTTTTTAGTAATATCTGAAAATTTTCGAGATTGCAGCCACATTATCTAAATTTCCTGGGAGTCATTCTTCTTATTGAATGCATATATGTTAATATTTTGAAACAGATCAGAAGATTTATTCTTAAAACTGCAAATTTTGATTTAAGGATCCCATAAACTAATTCTTGCATTTTGGAAAACACTCCAAGGTTAAAAAATTGCAGCCAATCATAAGAAATTATCAGCCAGATAATGCAAAGATTCCAAATATTCCAAGATTTTATTAAATAATTTAGTATTTTGACTGTAAGATGTATCAGCCATTTTATACCCAAGTCCTTCAGAAGAGGGAGATTAAAGCAGAATAAAAATTTCTCACATTAAATAAGCAAATGTGCACCAGGTAACTTCACTTTATTTATGTTTTATACAATATATATAAAATGAAAATTAGACTCAAAGTAAGATGAAAATTAGACTCAAAGTAAGATGAAAATTAGACTCAAAGTAAGATGAAAATTAGACTCAAAGTAAGATGAAAATTAGACTCAAAGTAAGATGAAAATTAGACTCAAAGTAAGATGAAAATTAGACTCAAAGTAAGATGAAAATTAGACTCAAAGTAAGATGAAAATTAGACTCAAAGTAAGATGAAAATTAGACTCAAAGTAAGATATAGGTATTGATAAAGCCACTGGATGGCGGAACGTCTACTTTAAGATACCCAGATGTATCTAATTTTTAACTTCACTTTCTGCGCAGTTATCTATATACGAGGGGTAATCAATTAATGGTTCTAACTATAGCCATAATTTTTACAGGGGTGGTCCGGTAAGCCAGCGGAAGGTCTCGGTCAGATGGCCAAAAGCTCCAATGGCGGGTCATCATCTGACTAAGACCCGCGTCAGGTAACACTTGTCCTGTTGCCTGACGAACCTTACCTAAACCTATATACGAGGAATATTTTGAACGTCTGAGGTCAAGCTTGTGAAAGTTACCAGACCCATTTAATCAGGGGTCTTGGAATAGGGGGGGGATCTGCAACTATGGTCATAAGTCACCCTAGGGGGGGGTCTGCAACTATGGTCATAAGTCACCCTAGGGGGGTGTCTGCACTATGGTCATAAGTCACCCTAGGGGGGGGTCTGCAACCTATGGTCAAAGTCACCCTAGTTATCATACACAAGGAAGAATATAAAAAAATATATATAAAACTTTTTAAGAGTCTCCCTTCCACCTAATTAGAAGATTGCAACGTAGTGCAAAGGCACTGCAGTACTTATAATAGTCAACAGAAGAACAGCTGTTAGTAGTATATTATTAAAGATTCGCCGGTATTCTCCCGGCCCGGGCCTTTTCCAAGTGGTGGCCCGGCCTTGGCTCCCAGTCCAGGGAGAGTGAGAGAGCTAAGTCTGCCATGGGAGGAGGCACAAGTACCCCCTCATCTTTGGGACCAACTGTTCCCAGGCCTAGCCGCATTCCCCGCCCTCATGGGGCTCGTAGGGAGAACCTAGCCTCTCTGGTCTGCCATCCCCCCCCAAGGGGCCTATAGGAATGGCGGATTGGTGAGCTGTAACCTCGGGCTCAGGCACCTACCCTGCCCTAGAAGGGCTGGGCATGGTGTCGATCAGTTTTTTTTTTTTTTATTCGCCGGTACTCTCCTGGCCCGGGTCTTTTCCAAGTAGTGGTGACCTTTATTATTATTATTATTAACGATTTCGCCGGTAATTCTCCCGGCCGGGCCTTTTCCAAGTGGTGGCCTGGCCTTGGCTCCCCGCTAGAGAGATCTGAGACCTAAGTCTCCCATGGGAGGAGACACAAGTACCTTCTCATCTTTGGGACCAACTGTCCCAAGGCCTAGCCACAAGCTAGGCCTCTCTGGTCTGCCATCCCCGTCCCAAGGGGCTTTAATGGGAATGACAATCTTGTGAGCTACACTCGGGCTCCTTTTTTTTTTTTTTTTTTTTGGCCGGGATTCTCCCGGCCCCCGGGGCTTTTTCCCAATAGGGTGCCCCCCTTGGCTCCCACTGGGAATACTCGAGAAGTAAATCTTTTTTTTCTTTTTTCGACGGGTTTTTTCCGGCCCCTTTTTTCACAACTCTTTATTTTCTAGTGAACACAGAGTTATTGTTCCTTGATTAGCTAATTTTTATGTTGTGCTCTAAAAAATTGTTTTTTAATTAAAAATCTGCAGCGTTAAATTTTTTTACATTTATCCCGTAATTTGCCGCTCTCAAGTCCCAATTTAAACAAAACGGTAAACAAAATATTCCCCTTCAAACGTTTTACAAAAAATTTAAGGGGAAATATTTGTACAGAAAACTTTTTTCCCTAAATTTTTAAAGGGGGGTAACTATGTTATTTCACAAATACACTGAAACAAAAAAATTAAAGTTTTACTTACCCGATATTGCGTAGAAAGGGGTTAAGTCGACTTGCCAGTGCGAGGCATGAGAATAGTAAGGGGAGAAACATTTTTTTTGTAAAATAACATTCCAGGGGCGTACACCTGTCTATATCCTCCTCTTCATTAAAAATGTTCGGTGTGCGGGTAGGTATTCATATGTAATAAAAGGGCACGCTTAATCCGAATTAGTAGTCGCACCTGAGGATTTTTAGTTATTGGGAAAAAATATTATATAATTTCTAGAATTTTTTTTTTATATTTTACTTAAGAAAAAACAGTGTACATTCAATACATACAAGAGAAATACTTCGTTAATTAACAAGTAGGTTATGCAAGGAAAAAGAAAAACATTGATAGTCTCCTCACTATAAGAGGAAAACATACCAACCCCTAATTAAAAGAAACAAATCGCAACAGTATCCAAAACTCACTATCAATCGCATTACTGACAATGCAATAAAAACATAATTGACGATGATAAGTGGTAACAATACTTATACGTAAAAACACGAAAAATCAAAATATTACCTACAACTGTAACATAAGCATCATTTAACATCAGGTATATGCCCTGTTGCGTTATTAATATAAACATATTATATTGAAAAAACCCACATGACAAAAGTATGGGTATAAAATCAATAATATTATGGCAGGTAATGGGAACAAGCCAATTATTCTGTCTTAGTGCGGGGGGGTAATGACTTTGGGGAAAGGGGCCCAGGAGAGAGGAGTTGCTGGATGAGTACAGGTCAGCCATAGAAGTAGTTAGGTCTAAGGGAAGGATCCCACTCATATGTAGCATCTTGCCTAGAAAGGGAGTGGGCAATGAATGGATGTCTAGGGCAATTGGTATAAATTGCTGGCTAGATAGGTACTGCAAGGAACTTGCAACCCCATTCATTGATAACTGGGACCTATTCTTTGGAAAACGTGATAGGTATGAAAGGATGGGGTTCATCTCTCTGGGGATGGAGTGGTTGCATTAGCCAATTCAGTTGAGAGGGTAATTGATGATTTGTCTGGGAAATTTTAAACTGATAGATTATAGAGGTATGGGTGTTTGTGGGAACCAATCAGGCTGCAGCATTAGGGTTTAAAAAAGCAGTTATCCCGGGGAAAACCTCAGGGATTGTTTAAAAGACAATATTAAAAATAAAGTTGCTAGTAATGCAAATCAATTGATCAATAAACAAGGGGGATGTAGAGGGAAAACGAGTAAACTACTCCCTTAAGTTTACTATACAAATAGAGGAGGTCTAAGAATAAGATAGATGGAGCTAAGATTACTTAAAGTGAGTAATATAGATATTATTGGTATAACAGAGACCTGGTTCACCGAAAGATAGAGAAATGCTTCTGAATGCACAAAACCAGGGTATAAAACTATTCCACACTGATAGGGTCACAAAGGATGGTGGAGTGGCGATTTTTGTCAGAAATTAAATTGTGCTTAGACGATAAAGATTAGAAACATCGAACACAGAATCTGTTTGGGCTACAGTTTCTCGGGGACAATGACAAATTAATTTTGGTGTGATTTTAGGCCCCCAATCTTGAAGGAGGACAGTAGCTTATGGACAAATTCATAAGGCTCTAGATATGAAAATGTGTGATAATGGAGTTTTTAAACTGAGCAAATTATTGGAACAATAGGGGGAAAATCTTGAGTCTAGTGACTTTCTTGATAGGGTTTCAGGATTGCTTTTTAGAACAGTTTGTGACAGAACCAACTAGGGGAAACAATATGCTTGACTTGGTTCTTGCAACAAAGATTCACTAATTAATAATCTTGAGGTAATAAATGGGGCTTTGGGGAAATGATCACAAATCACTTAGTTTTAGTATATCATGGAATTACCCAGATAACTGCAATCAAATCTCTGTCCCAGATTTTCGCTTGGCCGACTTCATGGGGCTGAAAAATTACCTGGGGGGCTAATTGGGATGTCCTGACTATGGGTCAGGTAGGTGTTTCTTGGTTGCTAATATGACGTTTTTCAGAAGCATGTTCTAGCTGCACAGACAACTTTTGTTTCGAGTAGGGAAATTAGATCAACAAAAATGATCCCAAATGGATGAACAATAGATTAAAACATCTCACTGGTCAAAAGAGAGGCATATATCAGGAGTATCAAAAGAGGGGCTGGGCAGTTAGAAATCAAATATTCAATTAAAGAGAGAAATAAAGAAAAGGGAAAAAAAAAGCAAAAATGGGATTATGAGGCTAGGTCGCAAGGGATTCAAAATTAACCCAAAGGATTCTTTTAGGTTATACAGAAGTAAGATTAGGGACAAGATTGGCCCACTTAAGAGTAACTCGGGTCAGATCACTGACAGTGATAAGGATATGTTGAAATTCAAATACCTACTTCCTCTCAGTTTTCACCCAGGGAAAAAACTAGCGATATTCCTAAAATAAAAAAATTGTAGAACAGGATGATAAAAATATTTTACGATTGCAGTAACTAGTGACATGGTCCTCAGACAAATAGAGAAACTAAAAACTAACAAATCCCAAGTCCCTGATGAACTGTTTGCAAGGGTTGTTAAAGGAATGTAAAAAGAAACTTAGCATACCTTTGGCTAATCTTTTTAACATATCACTACAAACTGGCATAGTGCCCGAAAAGTGGAAAATGGTAAATGTAATACCTATTTACAAGGCGGTGACAGGTCCTTGGGTTCGAACTATAGACCAATAAGCCTTACCTTCCACAGTGGGAAAAAATTTTTGGAATCAATAATTGCCCGAAGCAATTCGTAGCCATCTTTACAGGCACAGATTGATTAATGAATCTTAACAAAGGTTTTACAAAGGGGCGTTTTATGTCTTAACGAATTTACTAACTTTTTCACTAAGGTTTTTTGAGGAGGTAGATCATGGTAATGAATATGATATTGTGTATAGGACTTCAGTAAGGCTTTTGATAGAGCTCCACACCAGAGGCTATTGAAGAAACTTAAGGCACATGGAATAGGAGGAGAAATTTTTTCCTGGGTAGAGGCATGGCTGACAAAATAGACAGCAGAGAGTTTGCATAAATGGGAAAAATCAGAATGGGGGCATGTCACAAGCGGGTTTTCCCCAGGGGTCAGTGTTGGGGCCCCTTGTTGTTCACAATTTACATAAACTACATAGATGAGGGAATAAATAGCGACATAAGCAAATTTGCTGATGACACCAAAATTCATTCTAATGAGGACACTAGAGCACTCCAGGATGATTTGAATAGACTGATGCAATGGTCGAGAATGGCAGATGCGTTTAATAATTGACAAATGCAAAGTTCTAAATGTTGGACAGGTAAATAACCATGCCACAAAATAAACTAATGATGTAGATTCTTAATACTACTGATTGCGAAAACGATTTAGGATTCGGCTAGCAGTAATTTAAAACCAAGACAACATGCATTAGTGTTCGCAATAAAGCTACCAAATTCTTGGCTTCATATCTAGAAGTATAAATAAATAGAAGTCCTCAGGTTGTTCTTCAACTCTAAAATATCCTTGGTTAGGCCTCATTTAGACTTTGCTGCTCAGTTCTGGTCACCGTATTACAGAATGGATATAAATGCTCTGGAAAACGTACAGAGGAGGATGACAAAGATGATCCCATGTATCAGAAATCTTACCTATGAGGATAGACTGAGGGCCCTGAATCTGCACTCTCTCGAAAGGCGTAGAATTAGGGGGGATATGATCAAGGTGTATAAATGGAAAACAGGAATAAATAAAGGGGATGTAAATAGCGTGCTGAAAATTTCCAGCCAAGGCAGGACTCGCAACAGTGGTTTCAAGTTGGAAAAGTTCAGATTCAGGAAGGATATAGGAAAGCACTGGTTTGGTAATTCAAAGTTTATTCTCTATAAGGATTACAATGCTGAGTTTACAGAAATTTGGTTATTGTTTGGTTTACATGTAGTAAAATTGTGATTACAGAGTGTACCACTAGAACGCTTAGCATGGCTAGGCATTTCGTGTAATAGAGTTGTGGATGAGTGGAACAAGCTCCCGAGTACAGTTATTCAGGCTAAAACGTTGTGTAGCTTTAAAAATAGGTTAGATAAATACATGAGTGGGTGTGGGTGGGTGTGAGTTGGACCTGACTAGCTTGTGCTGCTGGGCCTGGTACAGTGCTCCATCCTTGAGTGAGGATGACCAGACTGGGTGGGTCATTGGTTAATCCAGGGGGGGGGGACATGGACCTGCGCCGCATGGGTCAGTAGGCCTGTTGCAGTGTTCCTTCTTTCTTATATTCTTATGTTCTTAAATTATAATTGCGCGATCAATACAAAGGTTTAGGTTACAGTGCACGAGGTGGTCGCAGTATTGACACATGGAATGATGATTATTTATTATTATAATAAAAAGGAAAGGTGATATCACAATGGTATCAGTTGTAAGTTCAGAAACAACAAGTACAATCAATATTAACACCCAAAAATGTTATCCGTAATGTTAACTGTGGGAAACTTCGACGTACCCCTCCCCCCCCCCCCCCGTTTAAAAAAACCTGTGTCCATTACACCAACACATTATCTAACATCAAAACCTGAAACCTTAAAATACAAGTCTATAGATGACTATGTAACTAGATAAAACCATAAGTAGCTGCTACACTGTGCCATTCCATCAGAAATGAACGACCAACCTCATGGGTTGGTCGCTTTACAAAAGGCTTCCAAAAGGACAAGATGTTGATTACAGACCAATTATAATGTTTAAACTTAACCCCTAGCAAGGCAATAAAAACTATAATAATCGAATCTGACATTAGCGTGACAATTTTGTATGACACATCATGAACATACCGACGTAAACACTGGGAAAGACCCACATGGACATCTCAACGTATATTTGTGTGTATTTGTAATAAACAAAAACATTTTTTTTTTATTACAAATACACACAAATATACAAAACCCTGCCTTGGCTGTACTTATAAATTTACCGGACAAGCCCAATTTGCCCAGCTTGCTGTACAAAATGCCAGTAATTAGAGAAAAAAAATCTCAGTTACAATCTCAATTCTACCATGCATCCACAAACACACACAACATCCCGTAACTACAGACACGCAACTTAGCTACTTAACCTATCATTCTAAAAATCCTGACATACCAATGTTGTTCCCACGGAAAGTCCAGCCCCTCTCTGCCTTACCCTCACCTCAGTTGCAGTAACCGCTGTACCGTAATACTCCTATAGCTTGCAGGGAAGGCGGAACCCCACCTCCCACCGTAAAGGATCCTATTCCTACAAGCCGTTCTATAAATACCCGCCGCAATTGCCCTAACCCGAACTGCTCCCTCAGTTTCCCTCATGCCCCATGAGATATATAGGAAGTCCGCCACCACGTACAAGATTGCCCTTCTTACCTCGCTTGACACTCCGTTAACATCCAAGGATAATGCATGTAGAGTCAGGATACATCTCCCACTGAAAAACCCCAAAACCCTACCCAACCACGTACGAACGTCTTCCAAAGCATCACAAAATTAAACAGCATGGTATGCTGTTTCTTCTGAACCACAACGTAAACAATACGCATCTCTTACCAAGCCCATCCTGCTTAAAACTGATTTCGAAGCTAAAATACCCATAAGAAATCTGTACACTAATTCGCGAACCCTCGGCGCCAGCTGAAGCTTGCAAAACCCATCCCATATTTCTTTCCAATTATACAGTAGGAAAGCAGATACCCCTTGCACTAGTACCCGATGACAACATCTCCGCACCATCTGCCCCGCCCTAATGCTTTGAGCATTTTTCAACTTTAATAACAGACGTAACATATTCTCACACTCAATTAGCCTTTACCACTCCACCATTTGCGTATATCTGCCATTACCCTACCCACCCTGATCCTCTCTCCCCACCCCCCCCTTAGGAATCGCTGCTTTACATACAGGCCTTCGCCCGTGGCCCCAAAGCCAAGAGACCTAGCCCCCCCTAGACGTTACATGTGTCATGACCACCTCCCAGCTCAACCATACCCTCCCCATAGCCCAAACATACCTTAAGACCCTTCTTTGCAGCTCCTGTATATCCGTATCCCTTAATGGATATACCTCAGCCACGCCTCATACCTTCATATGTACAAGAGAGTTGACTACCACTGCCCGTTGTTGCAAATGAGACCTCTCGTTTTTTAAACCTTTAAGACGGTCTAAAGCCTTTTTTTTACCACCAGTTCGGGAATTTACCTTCCGCCCTCTCCGTCTCTTCCGCCATGTAAACGATCCCGCAAATTTTTAATTGTACCACAAACCGACCAACCATACCTTTCGCCCCCCCCCCCCCCACCCACGTACCTACTTCCGATAATTTCGATTTTGCTCTGTTAACGTGATTTTTTACCGCTCATAAACCTCAACAACCCCTTCCTATGATCTGCAAATCCCCCCCCCCCCCCTCTTTCAAAAATAATTGTTGTATCGTCCACGTAACCAACTACGCACTCACCTTTAGGACCCTGCTCCCTACCGCCGAAACTGTCATCCACCAGATCGTAAAACGGATTTTGAACGCAGGCAAAAAGCAACTGAGAGAGTGGGCAACCTTGCCTCAAACCCCTTTCCATACGTACAGGCTGCCCTAATTTACTGTTCACCTGTACTCTTACCAGTGCTGAATCATACAAAGTGTCGACCCAGCGTACTATTCCTTCCCCAAAACCCTACTTCCTTAAAATAAGCCGTAATAAATCTCTGTCCACACAGTCATAAGCATTTTGCCAATCAAGCCCTAGGACACCCCCCCCCCTTGACATACCCCCAAGAATTCCTTAATACGTCTGTGTCCTTCCCTCATTCTAATACCAGCTGTCCCCTGTGAATAACCGATCCAATAACTTTTCTCATCCTGTTACCTAACACTTTCGCGAATATTTTATAGTCTAAACACATGAGAGAGATTGCCCTATATGCGCTCAGACCCCTCCCCCTCCCCTCCCTTTTTGGGTACCAACACCACGACCCCTGTACGCTGCGACGTGCCCATCCTCCCCCGTTCAATCATGCAATTCAAAACCTCAACCAAGCAGTGCTTGATGTGCCCCCAATGCGTCCTATAAAATTCAATGGATATACCTTCTATGCCTGGTGCTTTCCCTTTACTCATCTTAAATATCGCCTCTTCGACCTCTTCCATATGAATTCTTCCCTCTAGTACCCCTCTATCTTTTTCACTTACGACCTTCCTGAAATCCTCCCCCCTCAGCAGACTGCCGAAGCTTGTCCTCAAACCAAAGGTCAGTATAAAACTCATGCTGTCCATATTAGAAAGTAATTGACCAGTCTGATACCTACCCAAACCAGTACATACTTGCAAACTCAAAAGGGATATTGCTTGTCTAATCCTAAATTTCAGCAGGACACAACCCAAAGGTTTGTCTCCCCAGAGCACCTCTTCCATACCCGTCTTAATTCGAATCGCATTGAAACGCTGATTGTGGATTTTGGCTAGTTGATCACGCAGATGTTTAATATGTTCATACCTACCACCTCCGTCCCTAACATAATGATCATACAGTTGTCCCTCCAGGTAATTCTGTAGCCCATATCTCCACCTTGCTTCCTCCTTACCCCGATTCCTATAAAATTTCGCTATCCCGGGTTTAGCACACGTTTCCCACCAGTCTAACAAACATTCCCCTACCTTCCGGGTTTCCCAGAGATTCGTCCACCAAACCCGAAAAGTAGACTCCTCCCCCTCCCCCTCCAAAAGCCTCACGTTTAGTTTCCAATAACCAGGATAAACCCGTACCATTCCCTCCCAGTCCAAACCTGCCAGCACTGCACGGTGATCCGAAAATCCTATATCAAATGTCTGAATGCGCCCAACTCTGATGCCTCTTGTTACATAAATTCTGTCCAGTCATGCCGCATAGCCTCTGCGAACAAATGTGTGCTCCACTCCCCACTCCCCTCTCCCCAAAAAATAAACCCCCACACCCCCAGCAAATTTCGTAGGCAGAAAAAACGCACCCTCCCCCCCCGGGGGCTCACATATCAGACGGAAACACAATTCCAAATCCCCACCCGGTCCGAAATTAAAAGGGGCAAACCCAGTGTGATACATTAAAACCTCCCTCATAAAATCTTTTTTTTAATTTTTGAATTGCTATCCGGCGACAATAAAACCCCCTTTTAAAACAAACTTAACCCCCCCCCAAAAACCATCCACCCTTACCACCCTTCCCCCTCCCCCCCCCCCCCACCCCAAAGACTTTCCCAAAGGGGCGGGACTCTTTCACCGTACAGCCCTCCCCTTGAATTTTAAAAAATTTACTCACATCTAGAAAACTTTAAATCGAACTCTCTCCCAAAAATTGAATTGTGTTCCTGCAGAAAGCATACACCACATCTAAGTTTCAAAAACCACTCCATCCACACTTTTTTAACCTCTGTTCTCGGGCCCCATTGGCATTTTGGGAGAGAGCGGGTTTCAGTCGCTCTCCCCAACCTTACTGGAAACCCAGGGGTTTTCGAGGGGGAGCGGTTAAATGGCTCTGCCTCAATTACATGTAAAACCAGTGGTTCTGATAGAGGGGGCTAGTTCAAGGGCTCTGCCTAAACGTTAATGTGAACCAGGTTTCGAGAGAAGGGGAGAGAGAGCTGGTTCTTGGCTCTGCCTAAACCCTTACATGTGAACCAGGGGGTTTTGAGAGAGAAAAGCTGGTTCAGTGGCTCTGCCTAAACCATACATGTGAACCATGGTTCGGAGAGAGCGGGTTTCAGTTGCCTGCCTCAACCTTACATGTGAACCAGTGGTTCTGAGAGAGAGGCGGGTTCAGTCGTTCTGCCCTCAACCTTACATGTGAACCCAGTGGTTCTAGAAAGGAGCGGTTCAGCGCTCTGCCTAAACCTTACATGTGAGCAAGGGGTTCTGAGAAAGGGGTGTGGCAGCAAAGAGTACGTAACCTTTATTGGGGGCATGTACACACCTCTTTCGGGCTATCCCCCCCAAACCCAAAGCGAACCAGGGTGGGTTGAGAGGGGGCCCCGTCGTTCAACCAGTCCCCGGGTTTCCCAGCCAATGAAAAATATTTTTTGGCAATGAGGGGTATGTGGTCCCACTCTCCTGTTTCCCCTTGTCTTTCCCCCATTCTGAGCTGGTTAAAGCAGGCTGCTCTCTAGGGGCTTCATTCGCCTTCTTACCGGGGGTGCACTAATCCTATTGTTGATATGTGTAAGATTCTGTTCTAAATTGGTGAAGGATAATTAAGTCAAAATTTTTTTGCTGTTTTTTATTTTGCCCCCTTTTACCCCCAGGTAACGGGTCTTTGGACCCCTGGGTTCTAATATGGGTAGCCTGTCCGAAGCTGGGCTGGCCCTAGAGCAGGGTTGAGCCTGGGGTGAAGCCTGGAAGGAGGAACAATGTGTGGGTTGCGTTAGCTTTGATTGCTGTTTCAAAAGCTTTAACCAGATTTATTTCTTTTTTTGGCATTCCTACATCATCAAAGTGATCAAGGTACAACTTCACGCCAAGCATTTAGGAAAGCTTTAACTAGGTTGGGGAAATCCAAACTTACCCACTACCTATACCCCGGGTCACAAGGCGCCCTTGGAAAGTTTCCATCGACGTTAAAAACCTGATGAGAATTTTTTGCATGCTTTTTCCCCTACAGATGGGGGGAATCACTACCTTTGTTGCTGTTTTTCAAAAAGAGAAACGGGCAGGGTCTACAGGGTATAGCCCGTTTGGCTGACTTCGTCCATTGTACGGTCCTCTTCGGGTGCTAAAGAAGGATGGAGGGGAGAAGCGTTAGCTCAACATCTACAACCCCGCGTCAGGTTGCAGGTGGCACGTCGTTACCCCAAGGCAAACCCTAAAGGGGCAGCTAAAAATAAATGAAACAGAGGTTGACGAAATGCAAAATTCCGCTTTCATCCAGGAAAAAAAGATGTTGGTGCGGGGAACCTATACCGGGCCAAACCCCCCTTGAAAGCTAGATTAAGGGGAACCTAGCAAATTGTAAGTAAAGTATACGATGTAAATTATGTAGTAGCCCCCTTTGATAAGCCTAAAAAACTAAAACTTACCACATTAATCAATTAAAATTTTTCCAACACCAGATAAAGCCCCCCGAAATTGCTCGGGTCTTTCCTGAGGACAACTCTGATCTTTGCACTCATTTCTAAAATTAATATCAAGCTTCCAAACTCTGCCCTCCTAAAGGGGGCCCTAGCCCTTTAAGGGTGGGGCTATCTGAAATAGGCAACAAATTTAACTGCGTTCTACGTCTCCCCTGATATTTTTTCGGATGTGAAAAAAAAATGTACTTTAATTTCAATGTAGATGCGGGAAACTCTAATACCAATTAAACCTTTCCCCAACAGAGCAATCCTGAAAAGCAGTAGCGCCCTTCAGCAGGGGGTAAAATTTTCTGTTAGACATGGGTTAGTGGAAGAGTGTCTTCCAGGGGCTTCCGTGCATCCTTGTTAAAAAAGCATGGGGGTTTTTCGTATGTGTCCCAGAACCAAAAATGGGTCACAATCACAGATGCTTCCCCTCTTTCTCTTGGATGACGTAACGCTTTGGGGTAAGGAATTTTGTGCCCAAGTTAGATCCCCTTAAAGGTTACTATCAGGTACTTCGAAGGATAAGGCAAAGGGAAATCTTTGCCTTCGTAATTCCGGGGGGGCATTATCAATATCATTTCCCCTTCGGAAAAAAAACTCCCCTCTTCATTCCAAAGCTTATCCTCGGGGCTATTAAAGGACTAAAGGGCCGCAGATACCGGGATGATATTGTTGTGGTGTCTGATACTTGGGATCAACCCCTATTTGACTTAAGCTCTTTTTGAAACCTTTCAGAGTTCCCATTTAACTGTTAATTTATCTAAGTCTTCCTTTGGCCGGCCACTGTTACTTTTCTAGGCCATGAATAGGGTGGTAAAGTTGCTCCCAAATTTGCTAAAACTTGCCATTAAAGATTATCCAGTTCCACATGATAGGAAAACTCTTCAAAGTTTCCTAGGCATGATAGGGTTTTACGAAGATTCTGTAAGAAATTTTTTAGATATTGTCCCCCCCTTTTCTCTCTTACCCCAAAATTCCCTTTAATGGACCCCAGAATGTCAAGGGTTTTGATAAGCAAAAAGATTATTGTGTACTGCACCCCCTTCTTTTTTTCCAGACTTCTCCAAACCTTTTATTTAGGGTTTATGCTTGTGATCTGGGGTTGGGGCATACTGTTTAAAAAGGGGGAGAGGAGTTGCACCCAGCCTTCTTCTCTGCCCAAATTCCAACACAATCGAGGGCATACTCTAAAAATTTAAAAAAAGCCCCCCCGCGCTGGTAGGCTTTGGAGCACTTCGATGTTTTACGTGGGACAGGGTTCGCAGGTGGTCACTTTTTTTAGTGCCCCCAAAACCCTAGTATATCTCCAAACCATGAAAACCACATACGAGGTTTTGAGACAGAGTCTACAACTGCAAAAACCCCTTTTCCTTAAAATCTTACACATTGCCCGGGAAAAAAAATAGTTGGCAGACTTTTATCTGAGTTAACAAAATTATATTATTATTAGGTTTGGTGTTGGTTTTTTGTAGTGACCCCCCCTTTTAAGCTCTTTTTTTATCCCCCGGTGTGGGTTTTTTTTTTTTTGTGGGGGCCGGGCTACCGTCGGCCCCCTGCTTGGCCTATGCGCCCCACTGTCTGCGCTCGCTTGGTTTAAGGTTTGGGTTTTTGTCACGAGAAAATCGAGCTTATTAAAGTTTGGATCATTGAGAGGAAAGGCGGGGGGGGCCCCTTTTTTGGTGCCATGGCAGCCCGGTTTTAAACACTGGGGGGAAACCCTTTCCCGGCCTGGGTGGGGGGTGGGATGCCCAAAAGTTGTCCTTTTTTCGGCGAAAGTTCACCCCTCTTTACGGCTGTCTCCCCCCAACCGCGAAACCAGGGGCTGGGGTTGGATGGGGCCCCGTTTTTCAAAAAGTACCTAGGTTCAGCCAATGAAAGATGTTTTTTTCAAATTTTCAGAGGTTATTGGGTTCCCCCCTTTCCCGTTCCCTTGTCATTTTCCCTTTTTAGAGCTGGTTGAAGCACGGGCTGCTCTCTAGTGGCTTTTTTGCCTTTCTTAAGGGGAGGGATAATACCTATTGGGGTACATTGTGTAAAGTTCCTTTTTGAAATTGGTGAAGGGTTTGTAGTCAAAGTTTTTTTCTGCTTTGTTTTTTTTGCTCTTTTCACCCGGATCAGGCCTTTGGGGTTTTGGGTTGTAAAAAGGTGAGGGGGGGGGGGGGATAGTGGAATTTAGAGGGAGGGGGGTTTTTTAGGGGTTAACGGAAGGGGAAATCCGTTAGGTGGACCCCCTATTGACTCCCTAGGGGTGGGGGGCCCCAGGCCGACTCCTGGCCCCGCCTTTCCGATCGCACTTGGTCACTCTCCCCTGACCGTGATTTATCGTTTTCTGCTTAAACTTGTTGGTCCCCGCCTCCACTACATGCCCTTCCCAAAATTTTTCCAAATTAGACTACTCTGTGGTGAAGAAATACTTCCCTAACACCCTGTGATTCACTGTGTCTTTTGTTCCAACGTGTCCCCTTGTTACTGTGTCCAAACCTTTGGGAAAATCCCCGTTTTTGTCCCCCTTGTCAATTCCCCCTCAGTATTTTGTTTCGTTTTCATGTCCCCCCCCCCCCCCCCCCCCCCACCAACCCCCCCCCAACCCCCCCTCTCAGGACAAAAACCCCCGTCTGGGACTATCTTGTTGCAAACTTTTGCACTTTCCCCTTTATTTTTTTTTAAAGTGCTTGGGGTAGGTTGGGTTCCAAATGGTGCCGCATACCCAATATGGGCCCAAAAGTTACTGTCGGGGCGAAAAGATTCCTTATTAGATGTCGGGGAATGCTTTCTGAGGTTTTCTAGGCGCCCATATGCTGCAGCATTTTTTTGGTTGATGTGCGTTCAGGGGATGTGCCTGGTGTTTTACTCACCCCCAAGATCTTTTTCCTTGAGGAGGTTTGTAGTCTTGACCCCCTAGATGTACTCCGTTGCGGGCCCTTTTTTGCCCTTCCCAACTTTATGCTTTGCACTTGGTGGGTTTTTAACTCCAGGAGCCAATTGCTGGACCAGTTTGCAGCCGTCCAGATCCCTTTGTGTTTTGCCTGGTCTTCGTCGAGTGTATTCTTCTCATCAATTCACGTCATCTGCAAACAGGGAAACCCCAGGTCAAATTTCCCTTCCCTCCTGGTCGTTACAAATACCAGAAACACCCTGGTCCTGGGCTGACCCTGTGGGACCCCGCTGGCACAGGTGCCCACTCTGACACCTCGCCACGTACCATGACTCGCGCTGTCTTCCTACAAGTATTTCCCCGATCCCTTGTATGCCTTCCCTGTTATCCCTGCTTTGGTCCCCCAGTTTTTTTCACCAAACTCGTGTGGGGGAAATGTGTCAACGCCTTCTTGCAGTCCAAAAAAAGCAATCCCCCACCCCTCTCTCTCTTTTTTTTTACTGCTGTCCCATGTCATGAAATCCCTTGGTTTGTGACAACAGGATTTCCCCTCCCAAAAACCCTTTGCTGAGGGTTCTTCACATACTTCCCGGTTTTTCCTGTTTCTTCCTCTTCCTTCCTTAGCCTGATTACCTGGCCCTTGCCCTGTTGTTTTCCTCCTGATGTGGCTGTACAACAGTTTCGGGTCAGATTTGGCTTTCGCTGCTATGTATTTTCATATTGTCTTTGGGCCTCCCTTCTTATCTGTGCATATTCATTTCTGGCTTACGACTGTTCTCCTTTTCCCCTGGGTCCTTTGCCTTCTATATTTCTTCCATTCCCTAGCCCACTTGGTTTTTGCCTCCTGCACCTTTGGGTTTAAACCATGGGCTCATCCTGGCTTTTTCATTACTCCTGTTCCCCTTTGGTTACAAACCTCTCCTCGCCTCCTTGCTTTTTATTGCTACATATCCATCATCTCATTAACTGGTTTCCCTGCCAGTTCTCTGTCCACTGAACCCCGTTCAGGTAGTTCCTCTTTCCCTGTGTAGTCCCTTTCTTGTGTTTGGCTTCATTCGTCCTGGCCTTCCTGCTTCTCCTCCACTTGTAGCTCTACTGTGTATTCGAAGCTTACAACCACATGGTCACTGGCCCCAAGGGGTCTTTAAATTGGATGTCCTCGATATCTGCACTACTGAAGGTGAATACTAAGCCCACCCTTGCTGGTTCATCCTCTCCTCTCTCTCTTGTAGTGTCCCTTACGTGTTGGTCATGAAGTCTCCAGTACCACCTCCATCATCTTAGCCCTCCAAGTTCTTGGCCCCCATGTGGGTCCAAGTTCTCCCAATCTATCTCCTTGTGGTTAAAGTCACCCATGATCAGGAGCTTTGCCCTGCATGCATGAGCTCTTCTGGCCACTCTAGCCAGTGTGTCAACCATCGCTCTATTGCTCTCGTCGTACTCTTCCCTTGGCCTCCTGCTGTTCTGTGGTGGGTTATACATCACTGCTATTACCACCTTGGGACCTCCAGAGTGAAGTGTTCCCACTATGTAATCACTTTCTTCTCCGCTATCTTCTCTCTCCAGCTCATCAAAATTCCAGCGATTTTTGATCAGCAACGCCACTCCTCCATGCGTGCATGCGTGCATGTGTACTACAGCTTTTACAAGTTCCTGACCGCTTGTTCCTGTGTGTGCGTGTACTCACCTAGTTGTACTCACCTAGTTGAGGTTGCAGGGGCCGAATCGAAGCTCCTGGTCCCGCCTCTTCACTGGTCGCTACTAGGTCACTCTCCCTGTGTGTGTGTATGCCTCCACTTCTAAGTATTCATACTGCTAATAAATACCAAGAGTAATACTAGTAATTCTAAAACTTACCAATAGTAATTCTAACATTTATCAATTCTACTTATAAAATGCTGAAAGTAACTAGGTTGTAAAATTTAGCTTGTCCCAGCTTCTACAAGTGTCTGACGTTATCCCTCGCTAGACCGTTTTACTCCTCACACTCTCATCAACACTTCTTCACCGTATATCTATGCTATTTCTACTCTAATTCTGGTAATAGCTAGCAGGAGTGAGTGACCAGTATCTAACAGTGACAAAGAGACCAGAATCTGACAACATGCAACCTCAATAGTTCGATGCAATACTGCACTGGCAGTGGCGAGCAGTGACAAGTGGCCAATGCTAAGACATAGACTTCCGTACATAGGTCTTCTATCACTATTTTTGAAAATCCTTCACCCCAAATGTTTAAAACCATATAATGCTCATACATCCCCCATTCCCTCAGTGATTTCACTTTTCACTTATGAAAGAATACACTCACATACGGTGGTTACATTTTATATTTATAATGGTACACACTTTTTGTGACGTCACTGCTTCAGCAGGCCAACACCTCCACCTTCCCTTGTATATATTTATTTAATTTTCCTTTCTCCTTTTGCCCTTATTAACTTTTCACTCTCACAGAATGGTGCATCACAATCACTTGTTAACCAATCTCTCGTAATTCCTTGAACTCCCACTTTCACACTCACCACTAGGCCCCTAACGGATTGGCACTTTGAAATAATATAATGATTTTACAGCTTCCTTCGACTTTTTTTACTAATAACTATAGTTATCACTCGAAGGAATTGGCTCACGTGACGTTGTCACTACCAATGATTACTGCTATGCCGTAATGATTACTGGGCGCCTTAAAAAACACTAAGATTCCCGGAGTCCTTAGTGCACCCTCGCTCAGCGTGACTGTTTGTGTGTTTGCCACAGCATAAGCCTCTTATCAGGTGTTGCAAAGTATATCCCTCTCATCTAGTGTAGCCACAGTAAAATGTGCCACTCATTTGGTTTGCCACAGCATGAGGCTTCTCACCTGGTTTTTGTCACAGCATGTGCCTCTCACCTAGAGTTTGTCCACAGCAATTGGCTCTCACCTAGGTGTTGTCACAGCATGTGCCTCTCACCTGGTGTTGCCACAGCAGTGCCTCTCACCTGGTGTTGCCACAGCATTTGCCTCTCACCTGTGTTTGTCACAGCGTGTGCGTCTCACACTGGTGGGTTGCCACAGCATGTGCCTCCCACCTGGTGTTGTCACAGCATGTGCCTCTCATCTGGTGTTGTTCACAGCATGTGCCTCTCACCTGGTGTTGTCACAGCATGTGCCTCTCATTCTGGTGTTGTCACAGCATGTGCCTCACACCTGGTGCACAGCATGTGGTCTCTCACCTGGAGTTGCCACAGCATGTTCCCTCTCACCTGGTGTTTGTCACAGCATGTGCCTGCACACTCTGGTGTTGTCACAGCAATGTCATCTCACCTGGTGTTTGTCACAGCATGAGCTCCACCTGGTTGTGTGTCACAGCATGTGCCTCTCACCTGGTGTTGTCACAGCATGTGCCTCTCTCCTAGGTTTGTCCACAGCATGTGCCACTCACCTGGTTAGCCACAGCATTTGCCTCTCACCTGGTGTTGTCACAGCATGTGCCTCTCACCTGGTGTTTGTCACAGCATGTGTCCCTCCTCACCTGGAGTTGTCCACAGGCATGTGCCTCTCATCTGGTGTTGTCACTGCATGTGCCTCCACCTGTGTTTACCACACATGTGCCTCTCACCTGGGTGTTGTCACAGCATGGGCCTCTACACCTGGTGTAACCACAGCAAGTGGCCTCTCACCTGTGTTGCCACAAGCATGTGCCTCTCACCTGGTGTATGTCACAGCATGTGCCTCTACCTGGTGTTGTCACAGCATGTGTCATCTCACCTGGTGTTGTCACAGTATGTGCCCTCTCATCTGGTTGTTGTCACAGCATGTGCCCTCCACCTGGTATTTTTTGTCAACAGCATGTGCCTCTCACACTGGTGTTGAAACAGCAAGTGCCTCTCACCTGGTGTTACACAGCATGTGCCTCTCACCTGGTTTGTCACAGCATGGGCCTCTCACCTGGTGTACCACAGCATGTGACTCTCACCTGGTGTTACCACAGCATGTGCCTCCACCTGGTGTTGTCACAGGCATGCCTCTCACCTGGTGTATGTCACCATGCATGTGCCTCTCACCTGGAGATTACCACAGCATGTGACTCCCACCTGGTGTTAACCACAGCATGTGCCCCTCACCTGTGCTGTCCCCAGCTGTGCCTCTCACCTGGTGTTTGTCACAGCATGGTGGCCTGTCACCTTGTGTTGCCACAGCATGTGCCTCTCAACCTGGTGTTTTGATCCACAGCATGTCCTCTCACCTGTTTGCTGTCACAGCATGTCCTCTCCCCTGGTGATTGTCACAGCTGTGCCTGTCACCTGGTGTTGCCACAGCATGTGCCTCTCACCTGGATGTTGTCACAGCATGTACCTCTCACCTGTTGCTGTCACAGCATGTGCCTCTTCACCTGGTGTTGTCACAGCATGTGCCTGTCACGCTGTGTTAGCCACAGCATGTGCCTCTCACCTGGTTTTACCACAGCAAATGTGCCCTCACCTGGTGTTGTACACAGCATGTACCTCTCACCTGGTGCTGTCACAGCAAGTGCCTTGCACTTGGTGTTGTCACAGCATGTGGCCACTCACCGGGTGTTTGTCAACAGCATGTGTCTCTCACCTGGTGTTGTCACAGCAAGTGCCCACTCACCTGGTGTTTGTCACAGCATGTGTTTCTCACCTGTGTTGTCACAGCATGGTGTCCTTCACCTGATGTTGTACACAGCATGTTCCTCTCAACCTGGTGTTGTCACAGCATGTGCCTCTCACTTGGTAGTTGTCAACAATGTGCCTCTCACCTGGTGTTGTCACAGCATGTGCCTCACACCTGTGATGTCACAGCAAAGTGCCTCTCACCTGGTGTATACCACAGCAATGTGCCTCTCACCTGTGTTACCACAGCATGTGCCACTCACCTGGTGTATACCACAGCATGTTGCCTCTCCCCTAGTGTTGTCACACATGTGCCCTCTCACCTGGTGTTGTCACAGCAAGTCCTCTCACCTGATGTTGTCACAGCATGTCCCCACCGTGGTGTTGTCACAGCATTGTGTCTCTCGACGGAAACCTGGTGTTGCACAGCATGTGCCTCTCACCTGGTTTACCACAGTATGTCCTCACACCTTGGTGTTGCCACAGCATGTGCCTCTCACCTGGTGTTTGCCACAGAGCATATGCCTCTCCACCTGGTGTTACCACAGTATGTCCTCTCACCTGGTGTTGTCACAGCTGTGCCTCTCACCTGTGTTTGTGTCACAGCATGTGCCTCCACCAGTGTTGTCACAGCATGCCTCTCACCTGGTGTTGTCCACACATGTGCCTCTCACCTGTGTAGTCACAAGCAAAGTGCCTCTCACCTGGGTTGTCACATGCAGTGCCTCTCACCTGTAGTTGCCACAGCAATGTGCCTCTCACCTGGTGTGTCACAGCATTTGTCCTTCCCCCCCACTTCCTCCTACCTGGTGTTGTCACAGTCATGTGAGCCTCTCACCTGGTTTTGTCACAGCATGTGCATCCCATCCAGGAGTTTTCAAGCATGTGTCCTCTCACCTGGTGTAAACCACAGCATGTTGCCTCTCCACCTGGAGTTGTCACAGCAGGGCCTCTCACCTGGTGTTGTCAAAGCACTGTGCCCTCACCTGTGTTACCACAGCAAGTGCCCCTCACCTGGTGTTGCCACAGCATGTGCCTCTCACCTGTGTTTGTCACAGCATGTGCCTCTCACCTGTGTACCACATCATGTGCCTCTACACCTGTGTTGTTCACGCATGTGCTCTCACCTGGTGTTGCACAGCATAGTGCCCCAACCTGGTGTTACCACGACATTGTGCTCACTCACCTGGTTTTTGCCACAGCAAGTGCCTCCACCTGGTGTTGACCACAGCATGTGCCTCTCACCTGGTGTTGCCACAGCATGTGCCTCTCACCTGGTGTAGCCACAGCATGTGCCTCTCACCTGGTGTTGTCACAGCTGTGCCTCTCACACTGGTGGTTGCGCCCACAGCATGTCCTCCCACTCTGGTGTTGCCACAGCATGTCCACTCCACCTGTGTTGCCACAGCATGTGCCTCTCACCTGTTTGTTACCACAGCATGTGCCTCTCCACTCTTCGACCTTCCCATGTTTTGAGAAATAAGAATTTCTTTTTCCATAATTTTCCGTATTTCGACATCTGCCCAGCTAAAATTTTATCAAACTGATTATGAACTCAAGCTGCCCAAAAAAAAAAAATCCCATATTTTTCAGTGGAGCAGATATTCTTATGGCTCCTGGACTAGCCCAGGGCCACGTACAACTAAACGTGCAAACTAACAGTTTATTTCCCGCTCCAAGACGTTTTATTTTTTCCGACTCTTGCCCCAAACCTAAACGTTTTTAGCGAGTTTAAGTATGTTACCAAATACCTTGGTGGGCATATTTTCTTTCATGATGATCAATCTACATAGTATTACCCTATCAAATGAACTCTTTTCTTTCTACAGAATATGAAGAACATTTGCATACCTAGCGCACCTCCAGCTCATACACTGAGGTCCGGAGTTCGAACCTCCACCGCTACGGCGGCAAATAATAGGGAGGGTTGTTTTCTATAAGACACCGCTGTCCCTGTTCACCCACCGGGCGGGGCCAGTAAAATGGGTACCTGGGTGTTAGTGAACTGGTGTGGGGTCCGCATAGTGGGACAAACTGACCTAATTTGCGGAATCTGAGCATAAACAAGCGACTTTCTATATAGTAGTAGTCATTGACAGTCAGCTATGGTCTGTATACCTTGTACATGTACTGGTAGAGATAATGATATTTCATATGTTAAAAAGCTGGTTGTCACTTGTAATAATATAAAATGTCGCTCTTAGAATAGGGCGCTTGGCCTTATTCTAAGTAACTGAAATTCCTTTATATTCGATGATTACAGCAGTGGTACTGATACTCTTCTGGTCGCGCCATTTTTTTTTTTATCTTATTTAATTTTTTTTTTTTTTTTTTTCATTACCTTGGTAACCCCCCCGGGGCGGGGGGGGTCCCAAAACAGAATGATTTTAGAAAGGGACAAGTATGTGTAATTGAACACATAAGTAATTAATACTTACTAAAAAGTGTCACGTTTACGTGCAGGAATTTAGTTGGATGATGATTTGTCCTCTCCGATCATTGTATTCGACTTGATAATGGTTTCAGGACGAACCGAATCATCTGGAAATCTTTATTTTAAAATAGGATTAGTTGTACAGCTTGTGTAAAGGAAATGGAATGAGTTTTGTTGAAGTTATGGATTTAGGGTGTCACTAGCACGTTAAGAGTGACCATACATAAAGAGTCAGGAGTGGCCCGAGACTGTTCAACCCTAGCCCTCCAGCATGCATAAGGGGGATTACAATAGACCCTGGCAGTCTTCAAGCTGGACACTGGACAAGCACCTAAAGTCGGTACCTGACCAGCCGGGCTGTGGCACGACATTGGTTTGCTGCAGCCAGCAGTAAACAGCCTTGTTGATCATGCGCTGATCCACCAGGGATGCCTGGTCACAGACTGGGCCCGCGGGGCGTTACCCCCCTGTGAACTCGCTCCAGTAAACTCAAGGTAACACCTGAAGCAAAAGAAAATGGATGGAGAAGCAACGGGCTGTTTGTGTCATATGTAATGGAATACTTAAGTTTCTGACAGTTTTGAAAACAAGGAGATCTGAGGCTCCGAGATGATGAACACAGTCTAGAGGCTCCGAGAATGAGATCAGAGTCTGAGGTGCTCCGATGATGATATCAGAGTCTGAGGCTCCTATGAAGAAGATCAGAGTCTGAGTGCTCCGATGATATTGATCAAGTCTGAGGCTCCGATGAGGATAGATCAGAGTCTGAGGCCTCCGATGATTAATGATCAGAGTCTGAGGCTCCGAAATGATGATCAGAGTCAGAGGCTCCGATGTATTGATCAGAGTCTGAGGCTTCCGAGATGATGAACAGAGTCTGAGGCCCGTATGATGAAAGACAGAGACTGAGGCTCCGATCGATGAATGATCAAGTCTGAGGCCCGAGATGATGAACAGAGATCTGAGGCTCCGATGATGATGATCAGAGTCCCTGAGGCTCCGATGATATGATCAGAGTCTGAAGCTCCGATGCTGAAGACAAGAGTCTGAGGCTCCGATGATGATAACTAGAGTCTAGGCTCCTATGATGATGAACAAGTCTGAGGGCTCCGATGATGATGATCGAGTCAGAGGCTCCGATGATGATGATCAGATTCTGAGGCACCGATGATTATGATCAGAGTCAGAGGGCTCCGATGATGATGATCAGAGTCTGAGGCTCCCGAATGATGAGGACAGAGTCTGAGCTTCCGATGATGATGACAAGCTGATGCACCGATGATGATATCAGAGTCAGAGGCTCCGATTATATGATCAGAGTCTGAGGCTCCGATGATGATGATACAAGTCAGCGGCTCCGATGATGATGAACATATCCAGAGGCTCCGAAAGGAATCATCAGAGTCCTGAGGCTTCCGATGATCATTAGACTGAGACTCCGATGATGAGATCAAGTCTGAGGCTCCCGTATGATGATAATCAGAGTCAGAGCTCCGATGATGATCAGAGGACTGAGGCACCCTGATGACATGATGATCCGAGTCTGAGGCTCCGAGATGAAAATCAGAGTCAGAGGCTTCCGATGATGATCAGAGTCTGAGGCTCCGATGAAGAATGAACAAGTCTGAGGCTCCGATATGAGATCAGAGTCTGAGCACCGATTGATGAAAAATCAGAGTCGAGGGCTCCGTGAAGATCAGAGACTGCGGCTCCGTAGATGATGATCATAGTCATAGGCTCCGATGATGATGATCAGAGTCTGAGGCTCCGTGAGATGATGATCAAGTTCTGAGGCTCCTCGATATTAATCAGAGTCTGAAGCTCCCGATGATGCTGATAAGAGTCTGAGGCTCCGATGATGAATGATCAGAGTCTGAGCTCCGATGATGATCATAGTCCCTGAGGCTCCGATGATGATGATCAGAGTCTGAGGCTCCGGATGATATGATCAGAGTCTGAGGACTCGATGTGATGATCAGAGTCCATGAGGCTCCGGCTGATGATTATTGATCAGAGTCTGAGGCTCCGATGAGAACAAGTCTGAAGCTTCCGAATGATGAAGATAGTCTGATGGCCCGCATGATGATGATCAGAAGTCTGAGGCTCCGATGATGATCATAGTACTGAGCTCCGAATGATGATATCAGAGTCTGAGGCTCCGATGATGATTATCAGAGTCCAGAGTCTCCGATGATGATGATCAAGGTCCTGAGCACCGATGATGATGATCAGAGTCAGAGGCTCCGATGATGAAAACAGATTCTGAGGCTCCGATGGATGCATCAAGTCTGAGGCTCCGGTTTTGTTGATATATTCAGAGACTGAGGCTCCGATGATGAAGATCAGAGTCTGAGCGCTCCGATGATGATGATCGGAGTCTTATGCTCCGATGATGATATGATCAGAGACTGGAGGCCCACCGATGATGATCAGAGTCTGAAGCTCCGATGTATGATTATAAGAGTCTGAGCTCCGATGATGATGATCAGAGTCTGAGATCTCCGATGATAGATCATAGTCTGAGCTCCGATGATGATGATCAGAGTCTGCGCTCCGATGATGAGGATCTGAGTCTGAGGCTCCGATGATGATGAACAGAGTCTGAGGCTCCCGAATGATTGATGACAGAGCTGAGGCTCCGATGATGATAATCAAGTCTGAGGCACCGATGATGAATGATCCAGTCTGAGCTCCGATGATGAAGATCAGAGTCTGAGGCTCCGATGATGAAGAACAGAGTCTGAGGCACCGATGTGATGATCATATCTGTGGCATCCGAATGAATGATGATTCAGATCTGAGGCTCCCGATGTATGATGATCAGAGTCCCTGAGGCTCCGATATGAAGATACAAGTCTGAGAAGTCCGGATGATGATATCAGAGTCTGGCTCCGATGAAGATGATCAGAAGTCTGAGGCTCCGATGATGATGATCAGAGTCTGAGGCTCGATATGAACATAGTCTTAGGCTCCGATGATGATAATCAAAGTCTGTCGGTCTCCGATGATGATGATCAGAGTCTGAGGCTCCGATGATGATGATCAGAGTCTGAGGCTCCGATGATGATGATCATAGTCTGAGGCTCCGATGATGATCAGAGTCTGAGGCTCTCGATGAAGATCATCGTCCTGAGCACCGATGAAGAAACAGAGTCTGAGGCTCCGATGAAGATGATCAGAGTCTGAGGCTCCGATGATGATGATCAGAGTCTGAGCACCCGATGATGATCAGAGTCTGAGGCTCCGATGATGAAGATCAGAGTCTGGAGGCTCCGATTGATGATGATCAGAGTCTGAAAAAGGGGGCTTCCGATGATGATGATCAGATCTGAGCTCGAGATGATCATATCTGAGGCTCCGAGATGATAATCAGAGTCTGAGGCTCCGTGATGATTGAACAGAGTCTGAGGCTTCCGATGATGGATGATCAGATTCTGAGGCTCCGTTGATGGACAGAGTCTGAGCTCCGATGAGTGTCAAAGTCTGAGGCTCCGATGATGATGATCAGAGTCTGAGGCCCGAATGATGATTCAGAGTCTGAGGCTCCGATGATATCAGAGTCTGAGGCACGAATGATGATCAGAGTCTGAGGCTCCGATGAGTGATCAGAGTCTGAGGCTCCGATGATGAGATCAGAGTCTTGAAGGTTCCGATGATGATGATCAGAGTCTGAGCTCCGATGATGATCAGAGTCAGGGCTCCGATATGATCAGAGTCTGAAGCTCCGATGATGATGACAGATTCCTGAGGCTCCGATATGATGATCAGAGTCTGAGCGTCCGAGATGATGATGATCAAGCCTGAGGCTCCGATGAAGATGATCAGAGTCTGAGCTCCGATGATGATGAACAGAGCTGAGGCTCCGATGAATATCAAGTCCGGAGGCCCGATTAAGATGATCAAGTCTGAGGCTCCGATGATGATGATCATAGTCTGAGGCTCCGATGATGAACAGAGGCGGAGGCTCCTGATGATGAATCAGAGTACCTGAGGCTCCGATGATGATGGATCAGAGTCTGAGGCTCCGATGATAATGATCAGAGTCTGAGCACGATGATGATTAACAGAGTCCTGAGGCTCCGATGATGATCAGAGTCTGAGGCTCCGATGATGATGATCAGAGTCTGAGGCTCCCATTGAAGAAGATCAGAGTCTGAGGCACCATTATGATGATCAGAGTCTGAGGCTCCGATGTGATCAGAGTCGAGGTGGCCATGATGATGATCAAGTCTGAGGCTCCGATGAGATGATCAGAGTCTTAGGCTCGATGATGAATGATTTCAGAGTCTGAGGGTCCGATGATGATCGAGTCTTGAGCTCCGATGATACATAGTCTGAGCTCGAAGATGATCAGCGTCTGAGGCTCCGATATGGATCAGAGTCTTAGCTCCCGATGATGATCAGAGTCGAGGCTCCGATGATGATCAGAGTCTGAGCCTCCGATGATGAGCAGAGTCTGAGGCTCCGATGATGATCAGAGTCCTGAGGCTCAGATGATGATAAGAGTTCTGAGAGGTTCCGAGAGGTCAGAGTCTGAGGCTTCGATGACAATGATCGAGTCTGAGGCTCCGATTATGATGATCAGAGTCTGAGCTCCGAATGATATGATCAGAATCTGAGTGCTCCGATATGACAGAAGTCTGAGGCCCGATATGACAGAGTCTGAAGGTTTCCGATGAAGATCAGAGTCTAGGCTCCGATGATGATGATCAAGTCTGAGGCCCCGATGATGAAGATCAGAGTCCTGAGTCTCCGATGATGATTCAGAGTCTGAGTTCGATGATTATCAGAGTCTGAGTTCCGATGATGATGATCAGAGTCTGAGGCTCCGATGATGATGTCAAAGTCTTGAGCCCCGCTGATGATGATCAAGTCTGAGGCTCCGATGATGAATGAATCAGAGTCTGAGGCTCCGACTATGATAGATCATAGTCTGAGGCTCGATATGATGATCAGAGTCTGAGGCTCCGATGATGATCATCAGAGTCTTGAGCTCCGCTGATGGAAGATCAAGTCTGAGGCTCCGATTGAAGATGATCGAGTCGAGTCTCCGAAGATGATGATCAGAGTCAGAGGCTCCGATGATGATGATCAGAGTCTGAGGCGCCGATATGAATATCAGAGTCTGATGCTTCCGATGTATGATCAGAGTCTGAGGCTCCGATGATGATGAACAGAGTCTGAGCTCCAATGATGATCAAAGTCTGAGGCCTCCGAGAGAATGATATTCAGAGTCCTGAGGCTCCGATGATGATGATCAATCAGAGCTCCGATGAAGATGATCAAGTCTGAGGCTCCGATGATATGATCAAGAGTCTGGGCCACCGAGATGATGATCAGAGTCTGAGGCTCCGATGATGAACAGAGTCTGAGGCTCCGAGTTGATATGATCAGATCTGTAGGCACCGATGATGAACATAGTCTGAGGCACCGATGATGATAATCAGAGACTGATGGCTCCGATGATGAAATTCAGAGTCTGAAGGCTCCGATGATGATGATCAAGTCAGAGGCCTCCCGATGATGAACAGAGAACTGTAGGCACCGATGATGATGATCAGATCTGAGGCTACCGATGATATGATCAAGCCTGAGGCTCCGATGAAGATGATCAAGTCTGAGGCTCCGATGGATGATCATATTCTTGAAGCTCCGATGATGATAATCAGAGCCTGAGCTCCGATGATGGTATGATCAGAGTCTGAGGCCTCGATGAAGATGATCAGAGGTCTGAGCTCCTGATGATGATGACAGAGTCAGAGGCTCCAATGGATGATCAAGTCTGAGGCTCCGATGATGATGATCAGCGTCCTGAGGCTCCGATGATGAATGATCAGAGAGTCTGAGGCTTCCGATGATGATCAGAGTCCCCCACATGAGGCCACCGAAGATGATCAGAGTCTGAGGCACCGATGATGTATCAATATCTGAGGCTCCGATGATGATCAGATCTGAGGCTCGATGATGAGATCAAGTCTGAGGTTCCGATGATGATGAACAGAGTCTGAGGCTCCGATGATGATCAGAGTCTGAGGCTCCTATGAAAGATCAGAGTCAGCGGCTCCGAGATGATGATCAAGACTGAGGCTCCGTATGATGAGGATCAGAGTCTGAGGCTCCGATGAAGATGAACAGAGTCTGAGGCTCCGATGAGATGATCAGAGTCTGAGGCTCCGAGATGATGATCATAGTCTGAGGCTCCGATGATGATGAAATCAAGAGTCTGAGGCTCCGATGATGATGAACAGAGTCTGAGGCTCCGAATGATGATAATCAGTGTCTGAGGCCTCCGATGATTGATGATCAGAGTCCTGAGGCACCGATGATAATGATCATAGACTTGAGACTCCGAATGATGATGATCAGAGTCTGAGGCACCGATTGATGATTATCAAGTCTGAGGCCTCCATGATGAAGGAAGTCTGAGGCCCAGAGATGATCAAAGTCTGAGGCTCCGATGATGATGATCAGAGTCCTGAGCTCCGATGATGATGATCAGAGTGTCTGAGCTCCGATGATGAACAGAGACTGAGGCTCGAGATGATCAGAGTCTGAGGCTCCGATGGATTGATGATCAGAGTCTGAGGCTCGATGATGATGATCAGAGTCTGAGGCTCCGGATGATGATGATCCAGTCTGAGGCTCCTGATGATGATGATCAGGTCTGAGGCTCCGATGCATGATGATCAAAGTCTGAGCTTCCGATTAGATGATCAGAGTCTTAGGCTCCGATGATGAAATCAGGTCAGAGGGCTGGCCGATGATAATGTTCAGAGTCTGAGGCTCCGATGATGAAGATCAGAGTCCCCTGAGATCCGATGCTGATGATCAGAGTCTGAGGCTCCGATGATGATGATCAGAGTCTGAGGCCTCCGATGATGATATCAAGCCCTGAGACTCCGATGATGATGATCAGAGTCCTGAATGCTCCGATGTGCAGATTCAGAGTCTGAGTGCTCCCGATGATGAGTGATCAGAGTCCGAGCCCGAATGAAGATGATTCAGCTCTGAGGCCCGATGATGATCCATAGTCTGAAGGCCTCCGATGATGATGATCCAGCGTCGGAGGCTCCTGATGATGACGATCAGAGTCCGAGGCACCGAAGATGACGATCAGAGTCTGAAGGCTCCGATGATGATGATCAAGTCAGAGGCTCCGATGATTATCAGAGTCTGAGGCTCCGATGATGAAGATCAGAGTCTGAGCTCCGATGATGATGATCAAGTCTGATGCTCCGATGATGATCAGAGTCTGAGGCTCGATGATGATCAAAGTCTGATGGCTCCGATGATGATCAGAGTCTGAGGCTCCGATGATGATGATCAATAGTCTGGAGGCTCCGATGATGATGATCAGAGTCTGAGTCTCCGATTATGATGACAAGTCTGAGCCCGAAGATGATGATCAGAGTCTGAGTCTCCGATGATGATCAGAGTCGTGAGGCTCCGATGATGATGCACAGAGTCTGAGGGCTCCGAGGAGGACGTAGGGATCAGAGTCTGAGGCTCCGATGAATGATGATCAGAGTCTGAGGCTCACGATGATGATGATCAGAGTCTGAGCTCCGATGATGATGATCAGAGTCTGAGGGTCCAGATGATGATCAGAGACTTGAGGCTCCGATGATGATCATAGTCTGAGCTCCGATGATGATCCAGCGTCTGAGGCTCCGATGATGATCAGAGTCTGAAGGCTCCGTGATGATCAGAGTCTTGAGCTCCGGGATGATGATCAGAGTCTGAGCTCCGATGATGATCAGAGTCTGAGGCTCCGATGATGATCAGGTCTGAGGCTCCGATGATGCAATCAGAGTCCAGAGGGTCCGAAGATGCTCAGAGTCTGAGGCTTCGATGACGATGAATCAGAGTCTGAGGCCCCGATTGATGATGATCAAGTCTGATGCTCCGATGATGATGATCGGAGAATCTGAGGCTCCGATGATGATCAAGTCTGAGGCTCCGATGATGATCAGAGTCTGAAGGCACCGATGATGATCATAGTCTGAGGCTCCGATGATGATGATCAGAGTCTGAGGCGCCGATGATAGATGACAGAGTTGAGCTCCGAATGATGATCACTTGTTCTGAGGTTCCGATGATGATCCAGAGTCTGAGGGTTCCTATAGCATGATGATCAGAGTCTGAGGCTCCGATGATGATCAGAGTCTGAGGCTCCGATGATGATCAGAGACTGAGGCACCGATGATGATGATCAGAGTCTGAGGCTATCCGAACGATGTATGATCAGAGTCTGAGGCTCCGATGAGATATGATCAGAGTCCTGAGGCCCGATGATGAAATCAGATCTGAGGCTCCCCCGAAGATTGATCAGAGTCTGAGGCTCTTGCCCCCTAGAGTGTACCCGTCTGCGGTCTTCTTTGCCCTTCTCTAGTCTTCAGTGAATTTGCACTTGATGGCGTATGAATTCTAGGAGCCCGAGCTGGACCAGGCCTGCAACCTGTCCAGATCCCTTTGTATATCTGCCTGGTCCTCGGTCGATGAATTCTTCTTATCAACTTCTCATCAATCAAACCCGAACACTTCAGGTCTATTATTTCCTTCCGTCACGTCATGTTCCGTTTCACATATAACCAAAAATAGCATCGTTCCCAGGACGACACCTGTGAACCCCGCCGTCACAGGTGCCCACTCTGACACCTCGCCACGTACCATGGCTTGCTGTGTCTTCCTGACAGGCAGTCCCTGATCCATTGATGCCTTCCATCGTTATCCCTGCCAGTCCTCCAGCTTTTTGTATTAATCTCTTGTGTGGAACTGTGTCAAACGCCTACTACAGCCCAAAAATGCAATCTACCCACCCGTCCTCTCTCTTGCCTTACTGCCGTCGCCCTGTCATAGAACTCCAGTTAGGATTGGTGACCGCAGGAATTCCCATCCCGAAACCGTGCTGCTGTCATTGACAGCTCATTCCCTTTCTGGTGCACTACCACTATTCTCCTGATAATCTTCTCCATGACTTTGCATACTATACATTCAGAAACACTAGTCTGTAGCTTAGTAACTTAGGTGTCTGTCCTCCTTTTTTTAGAAATTGGGACGATGTCTGCTGTCTTGCATACCTCGGTAGGCGCCTTATTCGATAATGTGTTGAAGATTTTGTTAGTGGTACACATAGCGCCTCTGCTCCCTCAGGACCCTGGGAGAATGTTAACCGGTCCCATCGCTTTGAGTTGGTGTGTGGTGTGTAGTGTGTGTAAATTTGTTAATGTCCTTTGTTTCAATGAGCCGTGAAAATTTTTGCATGTCAAGAAACAGCTGTTAGTATATCACAATGTTGCTAGATAATTGTGTAGAGGAGCTTGAAGAAAAAGGCAGTTGCAGGGAACAACTGAAATGTTTTAGAAGGTGCTGGTTAAGGGTAATTATAACAGGCAACGCTTACGCAACTGCAGATGAAAGTGTAAAGTAGTTTGCAATGCTGGAGGAGCGCCTGAAGGGTAAAATGGTAATGCTTCACCGCAGGTATAGAACTGAAGGGAAAAACCTGAGGCTGGGGTACTTGTGCTATATGATGCAATTGGTGTTTAATTTTGCAGGTGACTGGTGACCAAGAACTCAATGAGGGAGAACTGGCGTAATATTTTTAATGTTTATGTTTAACAACCCTCAACGGGAGGGTCCATGATGCAGGTGGAGGGCTGACTATAGGAATTGACTGTGCTCCAGTTCCCTGAATTGAGCCTGAATACCTTCCATCCCCCCCACATGCGCTGTATGACCCTACGGGTTTAGCGCTTCCCTGTGAATAAAATTAATAAATTATGTTTAACAAAGGCTGCCGCCGACCCCGCTTCCATTGTAAATTCAAATAAGACAGCATATGGAATGTAACACGAATTTTTGGAAAGGAGATTAAAAGATAATATGCCAATCCTATGTATAACTGAACAAATTGAGTCTCTACTATCATTATAGAGGTCCCAGGTTCCTCCGCCGTCCAAGAGTTCATCAAAATCCCTCAAGTTTCCTTCCCAGTAACGTGATCATCTAAGACACCAGGCAACAAATCTCGTAACTTCATGTGCGGTTTGAGCAACAAATTTCCTCTATTACATTATTTGTGATAGGTTTAAGTTAGGTTGTTATGTTTTGATTTGTCCTCTGTCCGAATAAAAACTAAAATTATAAACACCACAACTTGATAAATGAAACCACGAGATAATGGCATAAAAAAAATTTTAACGCTCAACTGGAAAACAGGACCGAACGTTCTCACTAGAAAAATATAAGTGAGTCTCTGTTATGGCTCTTCAAGAGCCTAGTAATAAGTGGAAGGGTTCCCGTTGTCCTTGTCTTGCTAGGGAGGACATCATTAGTGTATATTTTTCGGGATGATTTATCGATATTATTTAACTGCAAAGTGGTTCAGAGGGCCAGAAAAATTGACCAAACTAAAAAATACCTTTCTGTTGGAAGATCAGCGCCAACTCCATAGTTTGGTAGGGCACTGAAATTATTCACATCGTTGATAATATTAATCTCAACAAATGACAAACTCAACAAACTGAATAAGTAGCATGTTAATCTTAGGCCCTACGTTAAGAAATTACGAATGGCAAATAGCATATAACGTGATTAATAACTAATAATTGGGACAAGACACAAATAATCAGCATATAGGAGAGAGAAGCTATGATAACGTTTCGGTCCGACTTGATTTGTTTTACAGGTTCAGAGAAAGAATTGAAGCCTCCCGACTCAGTCCTGTGGTTCATGAACAGCTCACAGCTCGGTAAGGACGTTGTCAGACAGTTCATCAGTGGTCTGGGGTCACATAAACCGAGAACAACCCGCTTAGCGGTGTATAACCCCATGGATATATACAGTTGGGGTGGGGGGGGTGGGGGGGGTCTAAGATACGTATATATCTACCATACTGTGGAGGTGTGTATCTAGGTATACCCACCGGAAAGTTCTCTCTCACTACACTGGACAAGTGTTGAACTCGTGACGTGCAGCCTTAATGCCGTCCGGTGTAGGCGTAGACTCACCTATTGTACTCACCTATTGAGGTTGCAGGGGCCGAATAGAAGCTCCTTGGTCCCGCCCTCTGTCACTGGTCGCTACTAGACAAAAACACTCTCCCTGGTGGGTGTGTATGCCCTCCACTTCTAAGTATTTCATACTGCTAATAAATACCAAGAGTAATACTAGTAATTCAAAAACTTACATAGTAATTCTAACATTTATCAATTCTACTTATAAAAATGCTGAAAGTAACTAGGTAGTAAAATTTACTTGTCCCAGCCTTCTACAATTGTCTGACGCTATCCCTCGCTAGACCGTTTTACTCCTCACACTCTCATCAACACTTCTTCACCGTATATCTATGCTATTTCTACTCTAATTCTGGTAATAGCTAGCAGGAGTGAGAGACCAGTATCTAACAGTGACAAAGAGACCAGAATCTGACAACATGCAACCTCAATAGTTCGATGCAATACTGCACTGGCAGTGGCGAGCAGTGACAAGTGGCCAATGCTAAGACATAGACTTCCGTACATAGGTCTTCTATCACTATTTTTGAAAATCCTTCACCCCAAATGTTTAAAACCATATAATGCTCATACATCCCCCATTCCCTCAGTGATTTCACTTTTCACTTATGAAAGAATACACTCACATACGGTGGTTACATTTTATATTTATAATGGTACACACTTTTTGTGACGTCACTGCTTCAGCAGGCCAACACCTCCACCTTCCCTTGTATATATTTATTTAATTTTCCTTTCTCCTTTTGCCCTTATTAACTTTTCACTCTCACAGAATGGTGCATCACAATCACTTGTTAACCAATCTCTCGTAATTCCTTGAACTCCCACTTTCACACTCACCACTAGGCCCCTAACGGATTGGCACTTTGAAATAATATAATGATTTTACAGCTTCCTTCGACTTTTTTTACTAATAACTATAGTTATCACTCGAAGGAATTGGCTCACGTGACGTTGTCACTACCAATGATTACTGCTATGCCGTAATGATTACTGGGCGCCTTAAAAAACACTAAGATTCCCGGAGTCCTTAGTGCACCCTCGCTCAGCGTGACTGTTTGTGTGTTTGCCACAGCATAAGCCTCTTATCAGGTGTTGCAAAGTATATCCCTCTCATCTAGTGTAGCCACAGTAAAATGTGCCACTCATTTGGTTTGCCACAGCATGAGGCTTCTCACCTGGTTTTTGTCACAGCATGTGCCTCTCACCTAGAGTTTGTCCACAGCAATTGGCTCTCACCTAGGTGTTGTCACAGCATGTGCCTCTCACCTGGTGTTGCCACAGCAGTGCCTCTCACCTGGTGTTGCCACAGCATTTGCCTCTCACCTGTGTTTGTCACAGCGTGTGCGTCTCACACTGGTGGGTTGCCACAGCATGTGCCTCCCACCTGGTGTTGTCACAGCATGTGCCTCTCATCTGGTGTTGTTCACAGCATGTGCCTCTCACCTGGTGTTGTCACAGCATGTGCCTCTCATTCTGGTGTTGTCACAGCATGTGCCTCACACCTGGTGCACAGCATGTGGTCTCTCACCTGGAGTTGCCACAGCATGTTCCCTCTCACCTGGTGTTTGTCACAGCATGTGCCTGCACACTCTGGTGTTGTCACAGCAATGTCATCTCACCTGGTGTTTGTCACAGCATGAGCTCCACCTGGTTGTGTGTCACAGCATGTGCCTCTCACCTGGTGTTGTCACAGCATGTGCCTCTCTCCTAGGTTTGTCCACAGCATGTGCCACTCACCTGGTTAGCCACAGCATTTGCCTCTCACCTGGTGTTGTCACAGCATGTGCCTCTCACCTGGTGTTTGTCACAGCATGTGTCCCTCCTCACCTGGAGTTGTCCACAGGCATGTGCCTCTCATCTGGTGTTGTCACTGCATGTGCCTCCACCTGTGTTTACCACACATGTGCCTCTCACCTGGGTGTTGTCACAGCATGGGCCTCTACACCTGGTGTAACCACAGCAAGTGGCCTCTCACCTGTGTTGCCACAAGCATGTGCCTCTCACCTGGTGTATGTCACAGCATGTGCCTCTACCTGGTGTTGTCACAGCATGTGTCATCTCACCTGGTGTTGTCACAGTATGTGCCCTCTCATCTGGTTGTTGTCACAGCATGTGCCCTCCACCTGGTATTTTTTGTCAACAGCATGTGCCTCTCACACTGGTGTTGAAACAGCAAGTGCCTCTCACCTGGTGTTACACAGCATGTGCCTCTCACCTGGTTTGTCACAGCATGGGCCTCTCACCTGGTGTACCACAGCATGTGACTCTCACCTGGTGTTACCACAGCATGTGCCTCCACCTGGTGTTGTCACAGGCATGCCTCTCACCTGGTGTATGTCACCATGCATGTGCCTCTCACCTGGAGATTACCACAGCATGTGACTCCCACCTGGTGTTAACCACAGCATGTGCCCCTCACCTGTGCTGTCCCCAGCTGTGCCTCTCACCTGGTGTTTGTCACAGCATGGTGGCCTGTCACCTTGTGTTGCCACAGCATGTGCCTCTCAACCTGGTGTTTTGATCCACAGCATGTCCTCTCACCTGTTTGCTGTCACAGCATGTCCTCTCCCCTGGTGATTGTCACAGCTGTGCCTGTCACCTGGTGTTGCCACAGCATGTGCCTCTCACCTGGATGTTGTCACAGCATGTACCTCTCACCTGTTGCTGTCACAGCATGTGCCTCTTCACCTGGTGTTGTCACAGCATGTGCCTGTCACGCTGTGTTAGCCACAGCATGTGCCTCTCACCTGGTTTTACCACAGCAAATGTGCCCTCACCTGGTGTTGTACACAGCATGTACCTCTCACCTGGTGCTGTCACAGCAAGTGCCTTGCACTTGGTGTTGTCACAGCATGTGGCCACTCACCGGGTGTTTGTCAACAGCATGTGTCTCTCACCTGGTGTTGTCACAGCAAGTGCCCACTCACCTGGTGTTTGTCACAGCATGTGTTTCTCACCTGTGTTGTCACAGCATGGTGTCCTTCACCTGATGTTGTACACAGCATGTTCCTCTCAACCTGGTGTTGTCACAGCATGTGCCTCTCACTTGGTAGTTGTCAACAATGTGCCTCTCACCTGGTGTTGTCACAGCATGTGCCTCACACCTGTGATGTCACAGCAAAGTGCCTCTCACCTGGTGTATACCACAGCAATGTGCCTCTCACCTGTGTTACCACAGCATGTGCCACTCACCTGGTGTATACCACAGCATGTTGCCTCTCCCCTAGTGTTGTCACACATGTGCCCTCTCACCTGGTGTTGTCACAGCAAGTCCTCTCACCTGATGTTGTCACAGCATGTCCCCACCGTGGTGTTGTCACAGCATTGTGTCTCTCGACGGAAACCTGGTGTTGCACAGCATGTGCCTCTCACCTGGTTTACCACAGTATGTCCTCACACCTTGGTGTTGCCACAGCATGTGCCTCTCACCTGGTGTTTGCCACAGAGCATATGCCTCTCCACCTGGTGTTACCACAGTATGTCCTCTCACCTGGTGTTGTCACAGCTGTGCCTCTCACCTGTGTTTGTGTCACAGCATGTGCCTCCACCAGTGTTGTCACAGCATGCCTCTCACCTGGTGTTGTCCACACATGTGCCTCTCACCTGTGTAGTCACAAGCAAAGTGCCTCTCACCTGGGTTGTCACATGCAGTGCCTCTCACCTGTAGTTGCCACAGCAATGTGCCTCTCACCTGGTGTGTCACAGCATTTGTCCTTCCCCCCCACTTCCTCCTACCTGGTGTTGTCACAGTCATGTGAGCCTCTCACCTGGTTTTGTCACAGCATGTGCATCCCATCCAGGAGTTTTCAAGCATGTGTCCTCTCACCTGGTGTAAACCACAGCATGTTGCCTCTCCACCTGGAGTTGTCACAGCAGGGCCTCTCACCTGGTGTTGTCAAAGCACTGTGCCCTCACCTGTGTTACCACAGCAAGTGCCCCTCACCTGGTGTTGCCACAGCATGTGCCTCTCACCTGTGTTTGTCACAGCATGTGCCTCTCACCTGTGTACCACATCATGTGCCTCTACACCTGTGTTGTTCACGCATGTGCTCTCACCTGGTGTTGCACAGCATAGTGCCCCAACCTGGTGTTACCACGACATTGTGCTCACTCACCTGGTTTTTGCCACAGCAAGTGCCTCCACCTGGTGTTGACCACAGCATGTGCCTCTCACCTGGTGTTGCCACAGCATGTGCCTCTCACCTGGTGTAGCCACAGCATGTGCCTCTCACCTGGTGTTGTCACAGCTGTGCCTCTCACACTGGTGGTTGCGCCCACAGCATGTCCTCCCACTCTGGTGTTGCCACAGCATGTCCACTCCACCTGTGTTGCCACAGCATGTGCCTCTCACCTGTTTGTTACCACAGCATGTGCCTCTCCACTCTTCGACCTTCCCATGTTTTGAGAAATAAGAATTTCTTTTTCCATAATTTTCCGTATTTCGACATCTGCCCAGCTAAAATTTTATCAAACTGATTATGAACTCAAGCTGCCCAAAAAAAAAAAATCCCATATTTTTCAGTGGAGCAGATATTCTTATGGCTCCTGGACTAGCCCAGGGCCACGTACAACTAAACGTGCAAACTAACAGTTTATTTCCCGCTCCAAGACGTTTTATTTTTTCCGACTCTTGCCCCAAACCTAAACGTTTTTAGCGAGTTTAAGTATGTTACCAAATACCTTGGTGGGCATATTTTCTTTCATGATGATCAATCTACATAGTATTACCCTATCAAATGAACTCTTTTCTTTCTACAGAATATGAAGAACATTTGCATACCTAGCGCACCTCCAGCTCATACACTGAGGTCCGGAGTTCGAACCTCCACCGCTACGGCGGCAAATAATAGGGAGGGTTGTTTTCTATAAGACACCGCTGTCCCTGTTCACCCACCGGGCGGGGCCAGTAAAATGGGTACCTGGGTGTTAGTGAACTGGTGTGGGGTCCGCATAGTGGGACAAACTGACCTAATTTGCGGAATCTGAGCATAAACAAGCGACTTTCTATATAGTAGTAGTCATTGACAGTCAGCTATGGTCTGTATACCTTGTACATGTACTGGTAGAGATAATGATATTTCATATGTTAAAAAGCTGGTTGTCACTTGTAATAATATAAAATGTCGCTCTTAGAATAGGGCGCTTGGCCTTATTCTAAGTAACTGAAATTCCTTTATATTCGATGATTACAGCAGTGGTACTGATACTCTTCTGGTCGCGCCATTTTTTTTTTTATCTTATTTAATTTTTTTTTTTTTTTTTTTCATTACCTTGGTAACCCCCCCGGGGCGGGGGGGGTCCCAAAACAGAATGATTTTAGAAAGGGACAAGTATGTGTAATTGAACACATAAGTAATTAATACTTACTAAAAAGTGTCACGTTTACGTGCAGGAATTTAGTTGGATGATGATTTGTCCTCTCCGATCATTGTATTCGACTTGATAATGGTTTCAGGACGAACCGAATCATCTGGAAATCTTTATTTTAAAATAGGATTAGTTGTACAGCTTGTGTAAAGGAAATGGAATGAGTTTTGTTGAAGTTATGGATTTAGGGTGTCACTAGCACGTTAAGAGTGACCATACATAAAGAGTCAGGAGTGGCCCGAGACTGTTCAACCCTAGCCCTCCAGCATGCATAAGGGGGATTACAATAGACCCTGGCAGTCTTCAAGCTGGACACTGGACAAGCACCTAAAGTCGGTACCTGACCAGCCGGGCTGTGGCACGACATTGGTTTGCTGCAGCCAGCAGTAAACAGCCTTGTTGATCATGCGCTGATCCACCAGGGATGCCTGGTCACAGACTGGGCCCGCGGGGCGTTACCCCCCTGTGAACTCGCTCCAGTAAACTCAAGGTAACACCTGAAGCAAAAGAAAATGGATGGAGAAGCAACGGGCTGTTTGTGTCATATGTAATGGAATACTTAAGTTTCTGACAGTTTTGAAAACAAGGAGATCTGAGGCTCCGAGATGATGAACACAGTCTAGAGGCTCCGAGAATGAGATCAGAGTCTGAGGTGCTCCGATGATGATATCAGAGTCTGAGGCTCCTATGAAGAAGATCAGAGTCTGAGTGCTCCGATGATATTGATCAAGTCTGAGGCTCCGATGAGGATAGATCAGAGTCTGAGGCCTCCGATGATTAATGATCAGAGTCTGAGGCTCCGAAATGATGATCAGAGTCAGAGGCTCCGATGTATTGATCAGAGTCTGAGGCTTCCGAGATGATGAACAGAGTCTGAGGCCCGTATGATGAAAGACAGAGACTGAGGCTCCGATCGATGAATGATCAAGTCTGAGGCCCGAGATGATGAACAGAGATCTGAGGCTCCGATGATGATGATCAGAGTCCCTGAGGCTCCGATGATATGATCAGAGTCTGAAGCTCCGATGCTGAAGACAAGAGTCTGAGGCTCCGATGATGATAACTAGAGTCTAGGCTCCTATGATGATGAACAAGTCTGAGGGCTCCGATGATGATGATCGAGTCAGAGGCTCCGATGATGATGATCAGATTCTGAGGCACCGATGATTATGATCAGAGTCAGAGGGCTCCGATGATGATGATCAGAGTCTGAGGCTCCCGAATGATGAGGACAGAGTCTGAGCTTCCGATGATGATGACAAGCTGATGCACCGATGATGATATCAGAGTCAGAGGCTCCGATTATATGATCAGAGTCTGAGGCTCCGATGATGATGATACAAGTCAGCGGCTCCGATGATGATGAACATATCCAGAGGCTCCGAAAGGAATCATCAGAGTCCTGAGGCTTCCGATGATCATTAGACTGAGACTCCGATGATGAGATCAAGTCTGAGGCTCCCGTATGATGATAATCAGAGTCAGAGCTCCGATGATGATCAGAGGACTGAGGCACCCTGATGACATGATGATCCGAGTCTGAGGCTCCGAGATGAAAATCAGAGTCAGAGGCTTCCGATGATGATCAGAGTCTGAGGCTCCGATGAAGAATGAACAAGTCTGAGGCTCCGATATGAGATCAGAGTCTGAGCACCGATTGATGAAAAATCAGAGTCGAGGGCTCCGTGAAGATCAGAGACTGCGGCTCCGTAGATGATGATCATAGTCATAGGCTCCGATGATGATGATCAGAGTCTGAGGCTCCGTGAGATGATGATCAAGTTCTGAGGCTCCTCGATATTAATCAGAGTCTGAAGCTCCCGATGATGCTGATAAGAGTCTGAGGCTCCGATGATGAATGATCAGAGTCTGAGCTCCGATGATGATCATAGTCCCTGAGGCTCCGATGATGATGATCAGAGTCTGAGGCTCCGGATGATATGATCAGAGTCTGAGGACTCGATGTGATGATCAGAGTCCATGAGGCTCCGGCTGATGATTATTGATCAGAGTCTGAGGCTCCGATGAGAACAAGTCTGAAGCTTCCGAATGATGAAGATAGTCTGATGGCCCGCATGATGATGATCAGAAGTCTGAGGCTCCGATGATGATCATAGTACTGAGCTCCGAATGATGATATCAGAGTCTGAGGCTCCGATGATGATTATCAGAGTCCAGAGTCTCCGATGATGATGATCAAGGTCCTGAGCACCGATGATGATGATCAGAGTCAGAGGCTCCGATGATGAAAACAGATTCTGAGGCTCCGATGGATGCATCAAGTCTGAGGCTCCGGTTTTGTTGATATATTCAGAGACTGAGGCTCCGATGATGAAGATCAGAGTCTGAGCGCTCCGATGATGATGATCGGAGTCTTATGCTCCGATGATGATATGATCAGAGACTGGAGGCCCACCGATGATGATCAGAGTCTGAAGCTCCGATGTATGATTATAAGAGTCTGAGCTCCGATGATGATGATCAGAGTCTGAGATCTCCGATGATAGATCATAGTCTGAGCTCCGATGATGATGATCAGAGTCTGCGCTCCGATGATGAGGATCTGAGTCTGAGGCTCCGATGATGATGAACAGAGTCTGAGGCTCCCGAATGATTGATGACAGAGCTGAGGCTCCGATGATGATAATCAAGTCTGAGGCACCGATGATGAATGATCCAGTCTGAGCTCCGATGATGAAGATCAGAGTCTGAGGCTCCGATGATGAAGAACAGAGTCTGAGGCACCGATGTGATGATCATATCTGTGGCATCCGAATGAATGATGATTCAGATCTGAGGCTCCCGATGTATGATGATCAGAGTCCCTGAGGCTCCGATATGAAGATACAAGTCTGAGAAGTCCGGATGATGATATCAGAGTCTGGCTCCGATGAAGATGATCAGAAGTCTGAGGCTCCGATGATGATGATCAGAGTCTGAGGCTCGATATGAACATAGTCTTAGGCTCCGATGATGATAATCAAAGTCTGTCGGTCTCCGATGATGATGATCAGAGTCTGAGGCTCCGATGATGATGATCAGAGTCTGAGGCTCCGATGATGATGATCATAGTCTGAGGCTCCGATGATGATCAGAGTCTGAGGCTCTCGATGAAGATCATCGTCCTGAGCACCGATGAAGAAACAGAGTCTGAGGCTCCGATGAAGATGATCAGAGTCTGAGGCTCCGATGATGATGATCAGAGTCTGAGCACCCGATGATGATCAGAGTCTGAGGCTCCGATGATGAAGATCAGAGTCTGGAGGCTCCGATTGATGATGATCAGAGTCTGAAAAAGGGGGCTTCCGATGATGATGATCAGATCTGAGCTCGAGATGATCATATCTGAGGCTCCGAGATGATAATCAGAGTCTGAGGCTCCGTGATGATTGAACAGAGTCTGAGGCTTCCGATGATGGATGATCAGATTCTGAGGCTCCGTTGATGGACAGAGTCTGAGCTCCGATGAGTGTCAAAGTCTGAGGCTCCGATGATGATGATCAGAGTCTGAGGCCCGAATGATGATTCAGAGTCTGAGGCTCCGATGATATCAGAGTCTGAGGCACGAATGATGATCAGAGTCTGAGGCTCCGATGAGTGATCAGAGTCTGAGGCTCCGATGATGAGATCAGAGTCTTGAAGGTTCCGATGATGATGATCAGAGTCTGAGCTCCGATGATGATCAGAGTCAGGGCTCCGATATGATCAGAGTCTGAAGCTCCGATGATGATGACAGATTCCTGAGGCTCCGATATGATGATCAGAGTCTGAGCGTCCGAGATGATGATGATCAAGCCTGAGGCTCCGATGAAGATGATCAGAGTCTGAGCTCCGATGATGATGAACAGAGCTGAGGCTCCGATGAATATCAAGTCCGGAGGCCCGATTAAGATGATCAAGTCTGAGGCTCCGATGATGATGATCATAGTCTGAGGCTCCGATGATGAACAGAGGCGGAGGCTCCTGATGATGAATCAGAGTACCTGAGGCTCCGATGATGATGGATCAGAGTCTGAGGCTCCGATGATAATGATCAGAGTCTGAGCACGATGATGATTAACAGAGTCCTGAGGCTCCGATGATGATCAGAGTCTGAGGCTCCGATGATGATGATCAGAGTCTGAGGCTCCCATTGAAGAAGATCAGAGTCTGAGGCACCATTATGATGATCAGAGTCTGAGGCTCCGATGTGATCAGAGTCGAGGTGGCCATGATGATGATCAAGTCTGAGGCTCCGATGAGATGATCAGAGTCTTAGGCTCGATGATGAATGATTTCAGAGTCTGAGGGTCCGATGATGATCGAGTCTTGAGCTCCGATGATACATAGTCTGAGCTCGAAGATGATCAGCGTCTGAGGCTCCGATATGGATCAGAGTCTTAGCTCCCGATGATGATCAGAGTCGAGGCTCCGATGATGATCAGAGTCTGAGCCTCCGATGATGAGCAGAGTCTGAGGCTCCGATGATGATCAGAGTCCTGAGGCTCAGATGATGATAAGAGTTCTGAGAGGTTCCGAGAGGTCAGAGTCTGAGGCTTCGATGACAATGATCGAGTCTGAGGCTCCGATTATGATGATCAGAGTCTGAGCTCCGAATGATATGATCAGAATCTGAGTGCTCCGATATGACAGAAGTCTGAGGCCCGATATGACAGAGTCTGAAGGTTTCCGATGAAGATCAGAGTCTAGGCTCCGATGATGATGATCAAGTCTGAGGCCCCGATGATGAAGATCAGAGTCCTGAGTCTCCGATGATGATTCAGAGTCTGAGTTCGATGATTATCAGAGTCTGAGTTCCGATGATGATGATCAGAGTCTGAGGCTCCGATGATGATGTCAAAGTCTTGAGCCCCGCTGATGATGATCAAGTCTGAGGCTCCGATGATGAATGAATCAGAGTCTGAGGCTCCGACTATGATAGATCATAGTCTGAGGCTCGATATGATGATCAGAGTCTGAGGCTCCGATGATGATCATCAGAGTCTTGAGCTCCGCTGATGGAAGATCAAGTCTGAGGCTCCGATTGAAGATGATCGAGTCGAGTCTCCGAAGATGATGATCAGAGTCAGAGGCTCCGATGATGATGATCAGAGTCTGAGGCGCCGATATGAATATCAGAGTCTGATGCTTCCGATGTATGATCAGAGTCTGAGGCTCCGATGATGATGAACAGAGTCTGAGCTCCAATGATGATCAAAGTCTGAGGCCTCCGAGAGAATGATATTCAGAGTCCTGAGGCTCCGATGATGATGATCAATCAGAGCTCCGATGAAGATGATCAAGTCTGAGGCTCCGATGATATGATCAAGAGTCTGGGCCACCGAGATGATGATCAGAGTCTGAGGCTCCGATGATGAACAGAGTGTTGGGGACCGGTTGGGGGTGTTGCTTTGTTGTTCTAGGGTGTCTAGTTTGTTCTAGAGCAGTGATCTTGTTGAGGTAATCTGCATTGCTAGCCTTTAGTTCCTGCATTTCTTGAGTGAGTTTGGTGATCGTTTGGTTCTGAATCATAAGGAGTTTAGCTATTTCTGGGTCGGTGATCTTCTTGACATCAAATACTGGGAAGGAGTTATCTTGGACTGTAGCGGCGGCCATGTTTGTTGTTGTCTGTCGTGTGTTGTGGTGATGCCGGTGGGTGATGAGGGTTGTGTCCTGGCTGGCAGTACCACAAGTTTTCCTCGTGTTATTACTGCTCTCACCTTGGATGTTAGGAGTCCTTAGCTGGTTACTGGATCTTCTTTTATTGTTCTGACCCTTGTCCATTGGCTGTGGCGTCGGGTGAATAGTAGGTGATGGGTGAATGTTGTGGAGTATCACTTCAGTGGCAGCGGGGTAGGAGTTGCTAGTACGAGTCCTATTAGTTGGTAAATTTGTGAACTTTTGGGTGATTTCTGCAGTTGCTTTATATCATTCTGGGTATCCACACATGTTAGTGTTATGCGGGTCTTGATTAGGACATCACTGGGCTGCTGGGAACCTCAGGTAGAAGTAAAAATAGAGGACAAGGTTCCTGGATTGGTTAAATCTTCATGGTTGGATACCCGTCTCTCTCTAACGTGTGTGCTATGACAGCTTGGTAACAGAGATAGCACAAGTCAGCCTCTCCACTTCTGTTAAATAACTAAAAAACGACCTTTTCTGCGATTCAGATCTCAGACATTGATAGACACACACAGGAAAGTGTGTCTGTCTATCAATCTCGGTACACATTCATCGAGAGATTGAGTTCCATATTAATCATTATGTCCTGGACATTTGTTGAACAAGTTACATGCAGTCTTAATGGCAGTCGTGTTGTCGACAGTATTTAAACTTAATCGCAAGTGTCTGGGGAAGTGTTAGCAAGGAAAGTGTTCAAACAGCTTATGACACTGTTTATAACATTATAACGGTCAAGTGTTGATTATAAGTATTGATAATAAGTGTTGGTACAAAGTGCTAATAAAAATGTTGAAAACAATAATATTAATAACACGAACGCTAAGAACAAAAGTGCTGATAAAAACGTGGATAACAAGTGATAACAAGAGCCTAGAGCGAGTGTTGAGAACCACTGAGCTAAGTGTTGAAAACACTATAAGGAATGTTGATAGTTGACAAGTGTTGCAAAAAAAAAAAAATTGGTGACGTACCGCGAGTGTCGTAAACAATGGTTGTGTTGACAGGGGCGTTGGTAAGAGCGTTGACAGAGCGAGCGATAAACAAAAGTGTGATATTAAAAAACTCTTACCAATACTTTTATAAGTGTTGATAAAAAGTACCGATAATAAATGTATCGATAACTTCTATTTCAAAGAACCACTTGGGCTCCAGCACCACTTGGGATCCAGTACCACTTGGGATCCCAGCTCTTCCTGGGCTCCTCAGGTTCCTAGTTACTCGCGTCATCTGGGCGTCATCTACTATCATGGGAAGATGAGTGTCATGTTTGTCAGAGGAAAGACATTACTTAAATTCAACTTTACCCTGAGAGTTATTTATATTTCCCAGCTGAACTGTGGTTTAATTAGTCAAGAAATTAATGATTTGTATTAGGAGGATAGTTGTAGATGTATGTGAATGATTTGCGTAAGGTGTGTTGGAGATGTTTGTTGAAGATTTGTGCTGAAGGATAAGCTGGAGGTGCTTCGTAAAGATGTGTGCTGAAGGTTACAACTGGAAGTGCTTGTTGAAAGTGCTTGCTGAAGGATACAACTGGAGGTTCTTATTGAAGGTGCGTGAATTAGGGAGTAACAGAGGGTGCTTGAAAAAGTGCGCTGAAGACTTAAAATGCTGATACTTGTAGAAAATGCGGGTTGAACAGCACAACTCTGAATACTTTAAAAAAAAAAAATATGCGTGGGGTTAGAACCCGCGATCAGTCACAAAACATCAGACCGTCGAGTTAACCACTGGACCAGCTGGTATGGTTTGTTTGCAATCGTGTCATTACGAATTCCCGAGTCATACCTGCTGAACGGTATAACTAGGAATGCTTCCAGGTGTGGGATACATAGGTATAACTGGAAATGTGTTAAGGTATTGGTTGTGTAGGTATAACAGGACATTCTTGAAGTTGCTGATTGAGGTATAACCGAAAAAGATTGAAGGTGTAGGTTATGGGGTGAAAGCGGAAATGACTGAAGGTGTAGGTTGAGTTATAACCGGGAATGATTGATGAAGGTGGAGGTTGAATGGAATACCTGTGGCATAATTAGTGTTCTAATAAGTGGTGTTAATCTTGCAGGTAAGTGAGAAGTGACAACTATTATGGGAGAGTTGACCCACCATTAGTAAGGTAAATTCCTTGACGGTGAGGTTCTCTTGGTCCAACAAATGCATCCTGACCTTCGCTTCTTTGGATCGGTCCTGATTGCCACCCATTACCCCAGGCGGTGTAAGACCCCCAACGAGTTTAGCGCAGCTACTCTCCACATCCTCAATATAATAATACTAGAGGAAATAAAACTTATGTCACAGAGTTTGGATACCAAATCTGAGGAAGGAGAATGATGAAGTTCATTGTAATTTAATATTAAGGCTTGGATATTTCAACAGACGAGTCCGTGAGAAACGAGTTTACTCTCCACTGTTTTGAGAAGTCTGTGGGAGCAAACCCCTCAAGGAAGGTTCCTTGATGTTGGTGAGGGGCTCTTGATTTAGGGAATTGGATCTGTGCTCCAGTTCCCCGAATTAAGCCTGAATGCCTTCCACATCCCCCCCCCCCAGGCGCTGTATAATCCTCCGGGTTTAGCGCTTCCCCCTTGATTATAATAATAATAATAATGTGGGAGCAAACAATACCATAAAAAGTGTATCAACATAATTCAGTGGGGGGGGGGGGAGTGGGAAACACAGATGTGCATTCTCTGGTTCTTCCTGTCCCTTCAGTTTTCTTTTTTCTTTCCCACTGTTCTTCCTGTGTGTTGTCCAATTCGAGGAACACATGAATATGAATTTCCTAGTAGGTGTTTCGATTTCAAGATAGTTTCGTGCCATCTATTACAAGCGTCTATTACAAGCGTCAGTTTGTGTTATGTCTCATGCATACCAACCAAGACTAAATTTATCTCCTGGCTCTTCTCAGCCTCTCCGCTTGTGTTAAAAAAAATATATAACTCCCTTTTCTGCAATTCAGATCTCATCATTCATTCTCCCTGTGTATACACATCTGTGTATGCACATGGGAAAGTCTCTCTACACATTCACCGAGAGAGGAATTAAGTTCCATATTAGTGATCATTGTGCCCTGGACAGGTGTTGAGGTGTTCGTCGTGGTATCAACAGTATTTAAACTTAATAGCCAAGTGTGTCCGTGGGAAGTATTAGCAAAGAAAGTGTTCACAAGGGGCCTGTAACAAAGATGTTTTAGGAGCTGATAACGATGTTGATAACGGTATAGCATTCTTAAAGTGTTAATTATAAGTATTGAAAAAAGTGTTCATAACGGGCATTGGTATAAAGTGCTAATAAATATGTTGAAAACAAAAATATTAACACGAACGTTAATAACAAAAGTGTTGATAACAAAAACGTATATAACAAGCGATAACAAGAGCCGAAAGGGAGTGCGTTGAGAACCACAGTTTTGTATGTGTTGAAAACAACACTTGATGAGGAATGTTCAAAAGTGTTCCAAAAAACTCTGATAACAGATATCGAGTGTCGCCGTTACCGCGAGTGTCGTAAACAATGGTTGCGATAAGCGTTAGCAGGAGCGTTGGTAAGTGTTTATAGAGCGAGCGTTAACACAAGTATGATATAAAAGATTTAGTAAGGGTTATTTAACGAAAGTGTTGATAAAAAGTACCTGTAACAAGTGTATCGATAACATCAATTTCTCAGCACCACTTGGGCTCCAGCACCACTTGGGCTCCAGCACCACTTGGGCTCCAGCACCACTTGGGCTCCAGCAACACATGGGCACTAGCACCATTTTCGATCCCATCCTGGGCTCCACAGGTTCCTGGTTACTAGGGTCATCCGGGCGTCTTCTATCGTCAAGGGAAGGCGAGTGTCATCTTTATCAGTGGAAAGACATTGCTTTAATTCAACTTTACCCTGAGTCATTTATATTTCCCAGCTGAACTCTGGTTTAATTAATAAAGATAAATTTGTAATTTGTATTTTTAGGTGCGGGTGAATGACTTGTGTAATGTATGCTGGAGGTGCTTGTTGAAGGTGCGTGCTGAAGGATACAACTGGAGGTTGTTATAGAAGTTGCGTGTAGAAAGGTGTAACTGATGGTGCTTGAAAAAGCCCGCTGAAGCCTTGAAATGCTGATACTTATAAGAACATAACGAAGGAACACTGCAGAAGGCCTACTGGCCCATGCGAGGCAGGTCCAAGTCTCCTACCGGCTTAAGCCAATGCACCCAACCTAGTCAGGTCAGGTCACATTGACTTAAGGGAGGAACACGGCAACCGACCTGGTAGCACAAGCTATCAGGTCCAACTCACACCCACCCACATCCACTCATGTATTTATCCAACCTATTTTTAAAGCTACACAAAGTTCTGGCCTCTAAAACGGTTCTCGGGAGTTTGTTCCCACTCATCCACAAACTCTATTCCCCAAACCATACTTTCCTATATCCTTCCTGAATCTGAATTTTTCCAACTTAAAACCATTGCTGTGAGTCCTGTCTAGGCTAGATATTTTCAGCACACTATTTACATCCCCTTTATTTATTCCTGTCTTCCATTTATACACCTCAATCATATCCCCCCTAATTCTACGTCTTTCTAGAGAGTGCAGATTCAAGGCCTTCAGTCTATCATCATAGGGAAGGTTTCTGATACAATAGAGGGCATATAAAGGCTCAGAGTGAGGTGCAAGTGAGGTACCTGAGCCTTTATATACCCTCTGTGTCTATATACTGTTTGTATCGGCTTGACAAAGCTCCTGGAGAGCGAAACGTTGCCACAATAAAATGTCACATTAGTTGCACTTGTGTCCTTTTACTTTACATATTGTCGGTAATTCTACCAACATTATTACATGCTGATACTTGTAGAAAATGCGGGTTGAACAGTACAACTGGGCATCCTCGCTGAATTAGTCTGTTGAATGGTATAACTAGGAATGCCTCGAAGTGTGCGATAAATGGATATAACTGGGAATGCTTGAAGGTGTAGGTTATGTAAGTATAACAGGAAATGTTTGGAGTTGCTGATTATGAGTTATAATTGGGAATGATTGAATAATGTACAAGTTATAAGGTACAACTGAGAATGATTGGAGGTGTAGATTATGAGTTGTAACTGGGAATGTGTTTTTTTTTTTTGATTAAAGGTGGAGATTATAAGGTGTAACAGGAAGTGCTTGCTGAAGGTGCAGGAGCATGATTAGTATTTATCTTGCAGATAAGTGAGAAGTGACAACTATTATGGGAGAGTTAGCCTATCATTAGTAAGGTAAATTCCTTGATGTTGAGGTTCTCTTGGTCCAAGAAATACGTACTGACCTTCGCTTCTTTGGATCGATCCTGATTGCCACTCATTACCCCAGGCAGTGTTAGACCCCCTACGAGTTTAGCGCTATTTCTCTCCACATCCTCAATATAATATTACGAGAGTAAAATAAGTTATGTCTCTGAAAGTTTGGTTACCAGATCTGGGGAAGGAGAACGAAAGAGTTCTTTATAATTAAATGTTTAGACCTGGATATTTCCACAGAAAAGTCCGTGAGGGGCGGACGAGCCCGTGAGGGACATAAGAGTCCTTGAGATAGGAGTTTACTCTCCACTGTTTTCCTAAGAACATAAGAAAGAAGGAACACTGCAACAGGTCTACTGACTCATGCGGAGCAGGTCCATGTGATGGAGCTTTATATAGCGCCAAGAGGTGAGACGTAGGTCACTAGAAGAGGTAAGAACTCAGATGTTGAGAGGTCAGGTCCCTCTCAAATCCAGCCGCTCTCACTAGTGGAAGTTGTCGAAGTTGATTGCAGGTCTGTACCAAGATACCCTTGTGTTGCAGTGTCTGACAGATTGAACATTAAAATGGTCCTGTCACTTCATCTCCATATTGTTTCATACTATGGAACAATGCTCTTCTCCAGACTGAGGGACTGACCACCTCAAAACTTTAAGGGTGATGGACTGATTACATCGTCTTCAAGTATCTTCTGCTTCTATCAACTTTTCTGTACTCGACTGAAGAAGCCTACTGTGTAGGCGAAACGTTTTATAATAAAAGATACCTAACTGTTGCATATGTGTCTTACCTAACAACCTGTCGGTTTTTTATACCATTTTAATGTTCAATCTGTCAGACACTGCAACACAAGGGTATCTTGGTACAGACCTGCAATCAACTTCGACAACTTCCACTAGTGAGAGCGGCTGGATTTGAGAGGGACCTGACCTCTCAACATCTGAGTTCTTACCTCTTCTAGTGACCTACGTCTCACCTCTTGGCGCTATATAAAGCTCCATCCTGTCACTTCATCTCCAGGTCCATGTGAACTCTCCCCCCCCCCCGATTAGCCCAATGACCCCCCCCCCGGATTAGGCCAATGACCCACCCAGTCTGGCCACCTCCACTCAAGGAAGGAGCACGGCACCAGACCCAGCAGCACAAGCAAGGAGTCTGTAGGAGCAAACAATGCCATAAATAAAAAATGTATCATCATAATGCATTGGGATGGGGAGGGAGGCTATTGACATGTGTGAGGGAGCTTGGGTAACACAGTTGTGCATTCTCTGGGTCTTCCTGTCCCTTCCGGTTTCTTTTTTTTTATTCTTTCCCACTACTTTTCCTTTCTGTGTTGTCCAATTCGAGGAGTACATGAATATAACTCTCGTAGTAGGTGTTTCTATTTTAAGATCCACTTTCGTAACATCTGTTACCAGCGTCAGTTTGACTGTTATGTCCCATTCATACCAAGATTAAATTTATCTCCTGGTGTACCTCAGCCTCACCACTTCTGTTAAATAACTACGCAAAACTCCATTTTCTGCCATTCAGATCTCATTTTTTCCTCCCTGTGTATACACACGGGAAAGTCTCTCGTTACACATTCACCGAGAGATTAATTTAGTTCCATACTAGTGATCATTGTGTCCTAGACAGGTGTTGAACTAGCTACATGCGGCCTTAATGGCCGTCGTGTAGTGGACTGTTTATGAACTTAATCGCAAGTGTCCGTAGGAAGCGTTAGCAAAGAAAGTGCTCACAGTGTGCCTGTAACAAAGTTGTTTTAGGAGTTTATAACGATGTTGACAACATTATAACGTTCTTCAGGTGTTGATTTTAAGTTTTGATAAGTGTTCATAGCGAGTGTTGGTATTAAGTTCTAATAAAAATGTTGAAAACAAAAATATTAACACGAGCGTTAATAGCAAAAGTGTTCATATCAGAAACGTAAATACCAAGTGATAAGAGCCGAGAGCGAGTGTTGAGAAGCACAATGTTGATAAGTGTTGAAAACAGTAAGAAATGTTGATAGTTGACAAATGACGTAAAATTCTTAAATAACACGTACCGCGATTGTCGCCGTTACCGCGAGTGTCGTAAACACTAGTTATCATAAGTCCTGGCAGTAGTGTTGCCAGAGGGAGCGTTAAACACTGTGATATAAAAAATTTGGTAAGAGTTATTTAACAGAAGTGCTGATAAAAAGTACCGATAACAATTGTATACATTTCTCAGCAGCACTTGGGCTCCAGCAGCACTTGCTCCCCACCACCATTTTGGGTCCCAGCTCATCATGGCCTCCACAGGTTCCTGGTTACTAGCGTCATCCGGGCGTCATCTACCCTCAAGGGAAGGTAAGTGTCATGTTTATCATTGGAAAGACGTTACTTTAATTCAACTTTACCCTGAGAGTTATTTATATTTCCCAGCTGAACTCTGGTTTAATTATCAAAAGAAATTTGAAATTTGTATTTTGCGGATAGTTGTGTATGCTGGAGGTGCTTGTTGAAGGTGTGTGCTGAAGGATGCAGCTGGATGTACTTGTTGAAGGTGCTTGCTCAAGGATACAACTCTAGGTTCTTATAGAAGTTGCGTGTAGAAAGGTGTAACTGATGGTGCTTGAAAAAGCCCGCTGAAGCCTTGAAATGCTGATACTTGTAGAAAATGCGGGTTGAACAGTACAACTGGGCATCCTCGCTGAATTAGTCTGTTGAATGGTATAACTAGGAATGCCTCGAAGTGTGCGATAAATGGATATAACTGGGAATGCTTGAAGGTGTAGGTTATGTAGGTATAACAGGAAATGTTTGGAGTTGCTGATTATGAGTTATACTTGGGAATGACTGAAAAATGTGCAAGTTATAAATACAACTGAGGATGATTGAAGGTGGAGGTTATAAGGTGTAACAGGAAGTGCTTGCTGAAGGTGCAGGTTGAATGGAATACCTGGGGCATGATTAGTGCTCTAATAAGCACTTTTTACCTTGCAGGTAAGTGAGAAGTGACAACTATTATGGGAGAGTTGGCCTACCATTAGTAAAGTAAATTCCCACTTCATACCAGTTGTCTCTGAAATAGCGTTCCACAGCTAACTAGTATATCGTTACATGTACAACATCTATGAATATTCGCTATGCGGATTAAAAGGAATCTCCTGTCTCCTGGACAGGTGTTGAATTAGTAATATGCGGCCTTAATTACGTTCATGTAGTAGACAGTATTTAAACTTAATCACAGTTTAGGCTTGTACTTAAAAGATTGATGAGGCAAGTGATAACTAGGAAAGTGTTCACAGAGTGCCTATAACAGTCGTTTTAGGAGCTTGTAACGATGTTGATAGTGTGATAGCGTTCTTCAAGCGCTGATTATAAGTATTATCTTGATAAGAGAAGTGTCGCTGCGCAAAGTGTCGCTGCACAAAGTGTCGCTGCGCAAAGTGTCGCTGCGCAAAGTGCCGCTGCGCAAAGTGCCGCTCCAAAAAGTGCCGCTCCAAAAAGTGCCGCTCCAAAAAGTGCCGCTCCAAAAAGTGCCGCTCCAAAAAGTGCCGATGAGATACGTGGATAACAAGTAAAAACAAGAGCAGAGAGCGTGTGTTGAGAACCATGAGTGTTGAAAACATCACTTGTGAAGAAATGTTGATAGTTGACAATTGCTGCGAAAAACGATTATAACGCGTATCGTGACTACTCGTTACCGCGAGTGTCGTAAACACTGGTTATGGTAAGTGCTCTCAGGAACGTTGGTAAGAGCGTTGATAGAGCGAGCGTTAAACACAAGTGTGATATAAAAGATTTGGAAAGAGTTATTTACCGAAAGTGTTGATAAAAAGTACCGATAACAAGTGTATCGATAACAGCATCTATTTCTCAGCACCACCTGGAATCCCAGCTCTTCCTGGCTCCACAGGGTCTTAGTTACTCGCGTCATCTGGGCGTCATCTACCGTCAAGGGAAGGTGAGTATCATGTTTAACAGTGGAAAGACATTATTTAAATTCAACTTTACCCTGAGAGTTATTTATATTTCCCAGCTGAACTGTGCTTTAATTAGTCAAGAAATTTACAAATTGTATTTTGAGGATAGTTGTAGATGTAGGTGAATGACTTGTGTAAGTTGTGCTGGAGATGCTTGTTGAAGGTGTGTGCTGAAGGATACAACTGGACGTGCTTGTTGAAGGTGTGTGCTGAAGGTTACAACTGGACGTGCTTGTTGAAGGTGTGTGCTGAAGGATAACAACTGGACGTGCTTGTTGGTGTGTGCTGAAGGATACAACTGGACGTGCTTGTTGAAGGTATGTGCTGAAGGATACAACTGGACGTGCTTGTTGAAGGTGTGTGCTGAAGGATACAACTGGACGTGCTTGTTGAAGGTGTGTGCTGAAGGATACAACTGGACGTGCTTGTTGAAGGTGTGTGCTGAAGGATACAACTGGACGTGCTTGTTGAAGGTGTGTGCTGAAGGATACAACTGGACGTGCTTGTTGAAGGTGTGTGCTGAAGGATACAACTGGACGTGCTTGTTGAAGGTGTGCGCTGAAGGATACAACTGGACGTGCTTGTTGAAGGTGTGCGCTGAAGGATACAACTGGACGTGCTTATAGAAGATGCGTGTAGAAAGGTGTAACTGAGGGTGTTAGAAAAAGCTCTCTGAAGCCTTGAAATACTGATACTTGTAGAAAATTCGCGTTGAACAGTACAACTGGGCATCCTTGCTGACTTACTGTTGAATGGTATAACTAGGAATGCCTGCAGATGTCAGACCATAGCTGACATCAATAACATATTACTCTATAGAAAGTTCCAGTTATGCTGAGCATTTCAGGCAAATTAGGTCAGTTTTGTCCCAGGATGCGACCCACACCAGTCGACTAACTACCAGGTACCCCATTTTAAACTGATGGGTGAACAGGGACAGTAGGTGTCTTATGGGAACATGTCCCTAATGTTCACAGCCGTACCGGAGGCGATTCGAACCCCCGTACCTCTGTGAGCTGAGTGCACTAGCGATCGAGCTACGGGACACCAGGTATAACAGGAAAAGTTTTGAAAACCGACAAGTTGAAGAATTGAGGCACTTATGCAACACATGGGAATCTTTATTGAAGAAACGTTTCGCCACACAGTGGCTTCATCAGTCCAATACAAAGTAGAAGTGGGTAAGGAGAGTAGAAGTTTGAGGTAATCAGTCCCTCAACCTGGAATCGATGTGTTCAGTCCATCACTACTTACACTAGTGGCAGGTCCCACTGTAATCCCGCCTCCTCCTGCTTCAACTCATCTCACCGCAGTATATAAGCCACCTCTCTGGCCCTATGCTGCACTTCCTACAAGAGTGATGGACTGAACACATCGATTCCAGGTTGAGGGACTGATTACCTCAAACTTCTACTCTCCTTACCCACTTCTACTTTGTATTGGACTGATGAAGCCACTGTGTGGCGAAACGTTTCTTCAATAAAGATTCCCATGTGTTGCATAAGTGTCTCAATTCTTCATAACAGGAAAAGCTTGAAGTTGCTGATTATGCGGTATAACTGGGAATGATTGACGAAGGTGGAGGTTATAAGGTATAACCGGAAGTGCTTGCTGAAGGTGCAGGTTGAATGGAATACCTAGGCCATGATTAGTGTTCTAATAAGTCCTATTTACCTTGCAGGTAAGTGAGAAGTGACAACTATTATGGGAGAGTTGGCCCACCATTGCTAAGGTAAGTTCCCACTTTATACCAGTCGTCTCGTAAATCGCGTTCCACTGCTAACTAGAATATCTTAACATGTACAACATCTATGAATATTCGCTATGATGATTAAAACGAATAGTTGCAAATCTATATACAAAAGCATGACATATTCCTTCTAGTGTTATGGTCTACTGCAGGGCTACTAAATTGGCGGCTCGCGGTCCGAATCCGGACCTTCCGAGTGTTGTAGCTGAACCGCGGGCTTCAGGAGTAAGCTTAGATAAATAACAGCTATTACCACGTTCAGGATCAGGTGATGCACAAGAGCGGGATTAATACGTTATTCTATCTGAATGGAATACATTCACTGAATGGAATACAGTATTCTAGCATAGCTAAATAGTGATATTTTCTTCCATTCAATGGTAATTCATATTGGTAATTATCACATGTGCAGTGAAGATGACTCTTTTTTTTTGGCTTTTTCGAAAGAGTTTGGCGCACATGTGCTGCTAAGTCTGGCCACTCTGGTGCAGCTTTGAATTTCGGTAAAAAGTGTGCATTTGTGTTTGTGTAAGGTACGATTTCCGGTTTTCTCAAATTCTTTTTAGCAAGTTTGACTTTAATTTGCTGTGTCCACCTGTTTTACGAATAATTACGTTGGTGAGCCATTTAGTATTGAATCATTGCGATCAAATTCTTCACAATAATGTTTAATCAAATTGGTTAAAAATTTTCATCATTTTGGTTATTCCTAATTTATGGAAAGGATATAAATTGACTGATATTTTCAAATTTATTGTGCTATTTTTTTTAGTCTAAGTATGTCTAGTTTTTGTTTTGTTTTTAATGCTTCAGATATTTCCGTATCAAATGATTTGTTTTGCTAAACTAGTCATATCTTTTGAAAGGAGACATGACATGTTCAAAAAGAAGAAAGTTTGACGATGACAATAGTTCCATCATGGAAGAATGGATACAGTAGTTATATTTTCAATCTTCCCGCAAGCACTTCTAACACCCTTTGCCTCATACGTAGTGAAGACCAGTAGTAATAAACGCTATTATTTTTTTTTGTTTACATAATGAAACTTGTAATAAATGTATCTGGACCTTTGCATACATTGGTACTTGTCCAAGTGAACCTTTGCTCATAGTTGAGTGGCCCTGAAATATGGGTTTCGTAAGGGCCGTTCTACTACCAATTCCTTACTCTTCTTAGATGCGTATATTCGTAATGCCTTTGCTATAACCACTCAGTCATCATTTTTCTTTATCTTGAGAAAGCATGTAACGCAACTTGGAGATATAACATCTTGGCCCAAGTTAACTCCTTAGGCCTCAGAGACAATCTGCCATTTTTCCTCAAAAACTTGGACTTTGTCCAAGCTGAAGGTGTCCCTCAGGGATGTATCCTTAGCACCACACTTTTTCTACTTGTTATATATGATCTAGCAACTGTTCTTCCATCTAATATTTAGTCATCACACTATGCTGATGACCTTGCTGTAGTTTGTGCAGGTGCTGACTGTCGTCTCATTGCAGTTTCTCTCCAGAATGCTGTCACCGTGTTTCCTGCTGGGCCACTACTCATGGGTTTAAATTTTCTAGTACTAAAACTCCCCAAATTCCTTTCACTAGACGTTCTAACGTCCCTGATAATCCATTGTACCTCTATGGCTCACGAATCCCTGAACGTGATACGGTCAGGGTTCTCGGCCTTCTATTTGACCGTCGGTTACCCTGGAAACCTCCCGTTACTACTTTGAGGGCAACTTGTCATAGCCGGCTGACCCTCCTTAAACCTTTACTCATCTTTCTTGGGATGGGGGAGGGGGAGGGGACTGATCGTCTAACTCTCCTTCGACTGCATTCATCCCTAATTTGATGGAAACTAGATTATGGCGACCAGATATATTCAGCGGCCTCTCCTGCAACTCTTTCTAAACTTGATCCTATCCTTCACCAAGGATTACTTTTATGTCTCGGTGCTTTTCGCTCTTCACCTGTTGAGAACCTATATGCAGAGACGAATATTCCATCCTTGAACGATCGCTGGGATGCTCATTGCCTCCGCTATTTTGTTCGTTCTCATGACCTGCGTAGTCCTTCATATATAGGAGAGTTACGGACGATGGTAGAGGTCTATTGTTTGTTCGTCACCCCTGTTTACTCCATCACTTTTCTCTTCGTCTGCATTCGTTCTTGTTTTCTCTTCACTTACCCCTTTTATATGTCCGTGTAGCATCTAACTTTTCCCTTCCTCCTTGGGAGGTTCTGACAGTTCGTGCCCAAATACCTACAGTTACTTCTTTCTCTTTTCTTAATCACTCTCGGTCTCATTCCGTCGCAGTGTACACTGATGGTTGTAAATCCTCTGACGGTGTCGGATTTGCAGAATTGTTTCCTTACAGCATAGTGCGAGGGCGTTTATTAGACTCGGCTAGCATTTTTACAGCTGAATTGTATGTAGTTCTCGTAGCAATTATCCGTACTGAATCTATGCCTGTGTCGCCATTTGTGGCAGTCTCGGACTCCTTTAGTGCTTTGCTAGTTCTACAAAAATTTTTATTCGCCTCATCCTCTGGTTCTTCGTACACAACTTTGGTTACACCGCATCTCTAGAAAAAACAGTTGTTTTCTGTTGGGTTTGCTGTCATTTTGAACGCAAGCCCAACTAACACACTGTTGTGCGGTCAGCCGTACATGACCTCCCAGTTTCATAGGTGTTCCATTCACTGACTATTTTACTTATTTCTCACCACCTTCGTAACCGTTGGCAACAACGTTTATCTGATATGATAAATAACAAATTACTTTCTATCAAACCCAAGTTTAGGTTTCTGGCCAACTTGCTGCCATCGATGCTGAGGCTGGGAGACTACTGTGGCCCGGTGGTCTGGTGGCTAAAGCTCCCGCTTCACACACGGAGGGCCCGGGTTCGATTCCCGGCGGGTGGAAATTCCGACACGTTTCCTTACACCTATTGTCCTGTTCACTTAGCAGCAAATAGGTACCTGGGTGTTAGTCGACTAGTGTGGGTCGCATCCTGGGGGACAAGATTAAGGACCCCAATGGAAATAAGTTAGTCCTCGATGACGCACTGACTTTCTTGGGTTATCCTGGGTGGCTAACCCTCCGGGGTTAAAAATCCGAACGAAATCTTATCTTATCTCTTACTGTCTCCTGTCTTTGCATCGGCCACACTCGTCTACTCACGGGTATCTCGTGGAAAGGAGTCCTGTTCCACTCTGTGAGAATTGTAAGGTTCCAGTTTCGGTTAGTCATAATCTGTTGGACTGTCCGGTCTATCAACGAGCACGCAGAATTAACCTCCGACGTCGTCACTGCTCTACTGCCCTTACTTTACCTTCCCTTCTTGTTGATGGACCCTCCGTCGACTCAGACTCCTTCACTGACTTTTTGACAGCAACTAATTTACTGCACAAACTTTGATTCTTCCTCTAACACTCCTCTCAGCCCTTTCTAACTCTCCCAATGTTGTCCACTCCATCCTTGTTACTGTGTAATCCTGCACTGTCTGTGCCCTGCGGCGCTGTATGGCCCTTGTAGGTTTAGTGCTTCTTTGATTATAATACACGCCTCCCCCGTTCAGGTAAATAAATCTTCTTAGTAAAAGTTACAATAATTACTAGCTTAAGAATAATATAACAAATATCTGAACTGCTTTTTCCATTCCTCACCTAACAGCAAATAGGTACCTGGGTGTTAGTCGACTGGTGTGGGTCGCATCCTGGGGGACAAGATTAAGGACCCCAATGGAAATAAGTTAGACAGTCCTCGATGACGCACTGACTTTCTTGGGTTATCCTGGGTGGCTAACTCTCCGGGGTTAAAAATCCGAACGAAATCTTATCTTAGCTAGTACAGATTGTTAGGTAAGACACATATGCAACAGTTAGGTATCTTTATTAACTGTTGCATATGTGTCTTACCTAACAACCTGTCGGTATTTTATACCATTTTAATGTTCAGCTAGTACAGATGTTGGAGAGGAGTCTCCTCCTTCCTCTACTGGGGAAAGTAGATGGAATCCAGGACGGGGTGGCCCTGGCTTGGATACTGAGGATTATAGTGCAGTCCCAGAACCTGCAGAAATTGACAACACACCTCCCAACAATTCTCAACCAAAGGTGAATTTGTGCAAATATTATGCTTGGGGCATCTGTAAGCATGGAATAACGGGAAAAAAATGGGA
>NC_069473.1:4777758-4853400 GCF_026875155.1 Cherax quadricarinatus
CCAATTTTCTGTAAACTCAGCATTGTAATCCTTATAGAGAATAAACTTTGAATTTGAACTGACGCTGGTAACAGATGGCACGAAACTGGATCTTAAAATACAAACACTACGAAAGTTTTATTCATGTGTACTTCGAACTGGACAACATAGAAAGGAAAAAAAAACGGAAGGGACAGAAAGAACCAGAGAATGCACATCTGAGTTATCCACTCTCCATCACCCACGTCAATAGTCACCCCCTTCCCCCCAGTGCATTATGTTTATTTATTTATTTATTTAATTTATTATCAATTTGAGCACACATACAGAGGTACAAAAAAATACAGATAAGAGCAGCATGCCAAAGCCACTTATACTATGCATAGCATTACGGGCTGGCTTAAAATTAACTTAAGATTAACTAAGCAATGATGAAATCAGTGATAAAACATTAATGTAAACAGATTACTATAAAGCACAAGTGAGTATTACAAAGACAGGTCATATGGTTGCATTCAGTCATATGAAGGATTCTGTTAGGTAGTGTATTTAAAAAATAATAAAGTTAGATTCGGTTTAGGTTTAACATTTATGTGATATAATTGTGAGAAACATTTAAGATATACAATTTATAAGTTCAGTTATTCAGTATTTATTGGTTTTTTGGGTGAGTAAGTGATCTTTGAGTAGAGACTTGAATTTATAAACAGGTAATGTTTCTTTTATATTTACAGGTAATGAATTCCAGATTTTAGGGCCTTTTATGTGCATTGAGTTTTTGCATAGTGTGAGATGAACACGAGGAACATCAAAGAGTGATCTGTGCCTTGTGTTATGGTCATGTGTTCTGTTGAGGTTGGCAAGGAGATGTTTGAGGGGAGGGTTAATATCAGAGTTAAGTGTTCTATGTATGTAATAGGTGCAGTAATAAGTATGGATGTTTTGTATGGTGAGTAGGTTTGGTGGAGTGTGCTGCCTGTAGTGAGAATTTGTTATCATTCTAACTGCAGCCTTTTGTTGGGTAATTAGTGGTCTGAGATGGTTAATTGTTGTTGAGCCCCATGCACAAATTCCATAGGTGAGATAGGGGTAAATAAGAGTGATATAGGGCCAGGAGGGCTGACTGTGGAACATAGTACCGTATCTTCGATAGTATGCCTACAGTCTTGGAAATTTTCTTAGAAATTTGTTGTATATGCGTATGTTGATATATTTTTTATTTATGGTATTGTTTGCTCCCACAGACATCCCAAAACAGTGGACAGTAAACTCCTTAATCACGGACTCGTCTACTCCACACGGACTAGTCTGTTGAAATATCCAAGCCTAAATATATAATTACAATGAGCTTTTTCATTCTCCTTCCCCAGATCTGTTACCCAGTCTTTCAGTGACATAACTTATTTTACTCTCGTAATATTATGTCGAGGATGTTGAGAGAAGTAGCGCTAAACTCGTAGGGAGTCTAACACCGGCTGGGGTAATGGGTGGCAATCAGGAACCGATCCAAAGAAGCGAAGGTCAGGACGCATTTATTGGACCAAGAGAACCTCACCAAGGAATTTACCTTACTAATGGTGGGCCAATTCTCCCATAATAGTTGTCACTTCTCATTTACCTGCAAGGTAAATAGCACTTATTAGAACACTAATCATGCCTCAGGTATTCCATTCAACCTGAATCTTCAGCAAGCACTTCGGTTTTTTATACCTTATAAATCCACCTTCTTTAAACATTCACAGTTACAACTTCATAAACCTAACCTTCCAATCATTCTCAGTTGTACCCTTATTACAAGCACATTCTTGAAACAATCCCAATTATACTTCATAATCAGTAAACTCCTTTTTCCAAGCTTTTTCTGTTATACCTACACCTACAATGTTCATGCAACTCCCAAGTTATACCCATTATCCCACACCTGGAAGCATTCCTAGTTGTACTAATTCAAAAGTTCTAATACAGCAAATGATGCCCAGTTGTACTGTTCAACCTGATCTTCTACAAGTATCACCCATTCAAAGGCTTCAGCGGGCTTTTTTTTCAAGCACCATCAGTTACACCCTCTACACGCAACTTCTTTAAGAACCTCCAGTTGTATCCTTCGCACACACCTGTCAGCAAGTATCTGCTGCCCACAACTTAAACATGTCATTCACATACATCTACAACTATCCGCAAAATACAAATTATTAAATTTCGTGACTAATTAAACCACAGTTCAGTGGGAAATACTAATAATCAAGTTGGAATTAAAGTTACTGTAACGTTTTTTCCACTGACAAAATATGAACATTGCCCTTCGTTTTTTTTTGACGGTGGTTGATGCGAGTAACCAGGAACCTGCGGAGCCCAGGAAGAGCTGGGATCCCACGTGGTGCTGTGGCGAAGATGGGGGAGGGGCCAAGTGGATGCTGAGAAATAGATGCTGTTATCGATACACGTTTTATCAGTGCTTTTTATCAACACTTTTGTTAAATAATACATACCAAATCTTTTATATCACACTTGTGTTCAACGCTCACTATCAACAACTTACCAAAGTTTCTGCCAAACACTTTCCATAACAGTTTTACGACATTCGTGGTAACGGCGACTTATGTACCTGTTACAAAGTGTTGAAACATTTGTCAACATTTCTCATCAAGTGTTGTTTTCAACACTTACCAACACTGTGGTACTCAACACACACACACACTCGGCTTTCGTTATCACTTGTTACATATGTTTTTGTCAACACTTTTGTTTTTAACTTTCGTGTTATTAATGTTTTTGTTCTCAACATTTTTATTAGCACTTTATACCAACGCTCGCTATGAACACCTTTGTTATCAATACTTGTAATTAACACTTGAAGAACGCTATACCGTTATAAACATCATTATGAGCTAAAACTATCTTTATTATAGGAATTTTGTGAACACTTCCTTTGTTAACGCTTCCCACAGACACTTGCGATAAGTTTAATATACTGTCAACAACACAACGGACATTAAGGCTGCATGTCACTTGTTCAAACACCTGTCCAGGACTCAAGATCACTAATATGGAACTAAATTAATCTCTGAATGTGTCAGTAAGAGAGACATAGGATACTTTCCCGTGTGTATCCCAGTATGACAAATAATTGAGATCGGAGAATTTGCAGAAAAGGGAGTTTTATAGTTATTTAACAGAGTTGTGAGGCTTAGGTGCACCAGGGAGATAAATATAGAGCTACTCCAAAATCGTTATGTCACGATGCAAAAAACCTATACGTATGCAGTTTGTAGATGAATGGTTCAGAGAACCGATGTATGTTGATTTTCAACATTAACTTATGGTGTAGAAAGTTATATCTAGTTGGATGAATCTTATTGAAGCTAGCTGGCCCAGTGGCTAACACCGCTGGTCTGGAGTTTTGAGAGACTGACGCGGGTTCAAACCCACTCCGTGGATAGTTTGATATGGTCTTGGTTGGTATAACATGAACGTAAACAGTCAAAATGACGCCTGTTAACAAAGATGACACGAAACGATCTTGAATAGATAAACACCTTCGTTATTTATTGCTAATTTGTTCCTAGTATTGTATAACACAAAGGAAGAGCCAAACTTTCCTCATGGACCTTGTTTGCTCTTCGCGGTCTCGTACTGTTGAAATATCTTCGCCAAATATTTTTTATTACAAGAACTTTGTCTTCTCCTTCCCAAATCTGGTATCCAAAAACTAGTACATAACATTTTTTTTTACTCTCGTTAGCGACTAAACTAGAGGGGGCCTTACACGCGGGGGTAATGGGTGGCAATGAGGGATCGATCCATAAGTAGTAGCGAAGGTCAGGGCGCATTTCTTTGGACCAAGACAGACCTCACCGTCAGAGGGAATTTACCTTACTATGATGGCCAAGTGGTTCTGGGGACAAGTGGTTCTGGGGGCCCAAGTGGTGCTGGGGCCCAAGTGGTGCTGGAGCCCATCGTGGTGCTGGAGCCAAGTGGTGTGAACCCAAGTGGTGTGCTGGAGCCCAAAGTGGTGCTGGAGCCCAAGTGGTGCTGGAGCCCAAAGTGGTGCTGGAAGCCAAGTGGTGATGGAGCCCAAGTAGTGATTCTGGAGCCCAAGTGATTCTGGGAGCCAAGTGATTCTGGAAGGCCCAAGTGATTCTGGAGCCAAGTGGATTCTGGAGCCCAAGTAGAGCTGAGAAATAGATGCTGTTATCGGTACACTTGTTATCGGTACTTGTTATCAACAGTTATAAAATATTGGTAAGAGTTATGTATCACAACTTGTGTTCAACGCTCGCTCTGTCTACGATCTACCAACGCTCCTGCAAAACATTTTAACTATTACTTACGGACTTATGGTAACCGGTAACACTTGCAGTACGTGTCACAACGTTTATTTGCAACACTTGTCAGCTATCAGCTTTTCTGATCAAGTGTTTTCATACACTTATCAAACACTTTGGTTCTCAACACTCGCTCTCGGCTCTACATCACTTGTTTCCACGATTTTGTTACCAACTACTTTTGTCTTATACCTAACGCTCGTTATGAACACTTTTGCTATCAATACTTATAATAACACTTGAACGCTGATAAGCGATTTTTCAACATCGTCATAAGCTCTAAAACAACTTTGTTATAGGCACTTTGTGAACACTGTCCTTTGCAAAACGCTCTCACAGACAGCTTGCATCATCAAGGTTTTAAGCACTAGCCCAAAAATGTGATCAAGTTTAAATACTGTCAACTACAGACGGACATTAAGGCTGCACGTCACTAGTTCAAACTTGGTCAGTGTAGTGAGAGAGACACTTTCCGGTGGGTATACATAGATACACACCTCACAGTATATGGTGAGATTATACTGTATTATTAGTGTCTATTATCCATGCTGGGTATACACAGCTTCCCTAAGAGGGTTGTTCCTCGGTTTATGTGACGCCAGACACTGTTGACACTGCTGACAACGTTCCTATACCGAGCTGTGAAAGCTGCTCTGAACCACAGGAAGAAGTCGAGGCCTTCAATCTTCTCTGAAACCTGTAAACAAAACAAGTCGGACCGAAACGTTATCATAAGTTATGCTCTCCTATATGCTGATTATTTGTGTCTGTCACCAATTATTAGTATTAATCACGTTATAGGCTCTTTGCCATTCGTACATTCTTAACGTAGGGCCAAAGAATAACAAGCTACATTATTCACGTTTGTTGAGTTTGTCATTTGTTGAAGATCTAATATTATCAACGAGTGAATAATTTCAATGCCCTCCAAACTATTGAGTTGGCGCGGAACTTCCAACGCAGGTTATTTTTTAGTTTGGTCAATTTTTCTGCCTCTGAACACTTTGACGTTAACTTAATTATTGATTAATCATCGAAATATACTCTTAAGATGTTCCTCCTAGCCAAGACAAGGACAAAACGGGGAAACCAGTTCCACTTATTAATAGGCTCTTGAAACGAGCCATAACAGGAGACTCACTTATATTTTTCTAGTTGAGAACGTTCGAGTCCTGTTGTCAGTTGACGCTGTTAAAAATTTTTTTAGCCATTTATCTCGTGTTTCATTATTCAAGTTGTGGTGTTTATAAATTGTTTAGTTTTTTGCACAGAGGACCAATTCAAACATACTAACCTAAATAACCTACCACAAAATAATTGTAAATAGAGAAATTTGTTGCAAAACCGCAACATGGGAATTTCGAGGATGTGTTCCCCTAGGTGCATAGATGAATTCACGTTACTGGGATGGAAAAACTGAGGTTTTTTTGTGACTCTTGGACGGCGGGGAAACCTGGCACCCTCTATAATGATAGTAGAGGACTAAATTTGTTCATTTATCATAGATTGGAAATTATCTTTTTAAATCTCCATTCCAAAATTCGATTGTTCCTTCCATATGTGTCTTATTTGAATTATCAATGGAAGCGGTTGTCAGCGTAGCCTTTGTTAAACTTAATTTTATTATTTTTAATCACAGGGAAGCGCTCATACCCGTAGAGTCATTGCAGCGCATGTGGGGGGGTTGAAGGTATACGGTCATTAAGGGAACTGGAGCAAGACAATTTCCTAGATCAAGGGCCCCTCACCAGCTTCAAAGGTCCTCCTTGTGGGGTTGATAGACATAAACTTTAAAATTTATATTACGCCCAGTTATCCCTCATTGAGTTCTTGAGTACTTTACCTTTCAAATTAAACACCAATGCTCATTAATCGCACAGTCCAGCCTCCAGTTTTCCTTCAGATCATACCTACGGTTGAAGCATTTCCATTTATACCCTTTCAGGCATGCTCCTCCAGCCATGCAAACCTAACTTTACCTTTCATCCCTGCAGTTGCTGTAGGTTGCCAGTTATAATACCCTCTTCAACCAGCTACCTTCTACAAACATTCTCAGTTGGGTTCCGGCGCAGAAACTGCCTTTTCTTCAATGCATTATACCCTTTTAACATTATCTGAGCACGCATGATGTGATAAACTAAACAGCTGTTTTTCTTGACATGCAATAATTTTCCCGGCTCATGGAAACAATTGGAACCTTCTAACATATTTTACACACACCACAACACACACACCCTCAAAAGCGTTGGCGACGGGATAACATCTCTCCATGGGGTCTGAGGGAGCAGAGGCGCTGATGTGTACCCACTAACAACAATCTCCAACCATCTATCGAAATAAGGCGCTACCTGAGGTTATCAAGACAGCAGGACATAGTCCTAATTTCAAAAAAAAGGAGACAGACACAAGCACTAAGCTACAGACTAGTGTTATGACATGTATAGTAATGCAAAAAGTCATGGACTAAGATTATAAGGAGAATAGTGTTGAAGCACCTAGAAAAGGACATGAGCTTGTCAATGACAGCCAGCACGGTTTCAGGGATGGGAAATCCTGCGTCACAACCTACTGGCGTTCTATGACAGGGCGACGGCAGCAGTAAGGCAAGAGAGAGACGGGTGGGTAGATTGCATTTTCTTGCGGCTTGTAAGAAGGCGTTTGACACAGTTCCACACAAGAGTTAATACAAAAGCTGGAGGACCAGGGGGGGGGGGGGCAGGGTAACAGAGGAAGGCACGACAATGGATCAGGGGAATACCTTGTCAGGAAGACAACACGAAGCCATTGGTACGTTGGCGAGGTGTCAGAGTGGGCACCTGTGACGAGCGGGGATCCACAGGTGTCAGTCTAGGAACGATGCTTTTTGGTATATGTGATCGAATGACGCTGACGAAGGATTAGATAACGAAGTGTTAGTGTCTTGTCATATGATGAGTAAGTTGGGATAAGAAGAATTCAATCGTGACGAGGAGCCGAGGCGAGCTAGCATAAGGGGTTATGGACAGGTTTGCTGGACTTTTGGTACCTGCTACTGGCTTCGCCTTATGGGAAAGTTCAACGCTCCACAAGTGCAATTCCACGAAGACTCTAAGGTTGAGCTAAGGTAGAGCAAGATAAGAACGCAGAGCTTTCGTGGTATGGGTACTTGACCCACTCTAGGGGCCAGAGGCATTCAAAACCTCACTCCAAGGAAAAGGATCTACGGGTGAGTATAACACCGGGCACTTCACCTGAGGTGCACAGCAATTAAATAACTGCTGCAGCATACTGGCGTCTAGCAAACCTAACAACAGCATTCCGATATCTTAATAAGGAATCGTTTCTGGTCCTGTACACTGGTGTATGTTGGCCAATAGTGGAGTATGCGGCACCAGTTTCAAACCCACACCTAGCCAAGCACGTAAAGAAACTAGAGAAAGTGCAAAGGTTTGCAACAAGACTAGTCCCGGAGCTAAGAGGTATGTCCTACGAGGAGAGGTTAAGGGAAATCAACCTGACAACACTGGAGGACAGGAAAGATGGGGTATATCAAGCGGGACTAAGAAACACCTGTTAAAATATGAGAGGAATTGGACAAGGTGGACAGAGATAGAATGTTCCAGAGATGGGATACAGCAACAAGGGATCACAGTTGGGAGATGAAAACTCAGATGATTCATAGGGATGTTAGGAAGTATTTTTTTCTTCGTCACAGATAGTAGTCAGAAGTTGAATAGTTTGGGAAGAGCTGTAGTGGAGGCAGGATCACTTCTCTAGCTTTAAGAAGAGGTATGATATAGATCATGAATTGGGAAGAGGGATCAGTAGCGGCCAGTGAAGAGGCCCCCCCATGGGCCAGGAGCTGTGACTCGACCCCTGCAATCACAACTTGGTGAGTTTACACCCGGCACAATAATATATAACAGGGAACAGGTTACTTGACCCTTGGCTTCAGGCATATTTTGTTGAGTTTTTAAGGACACGTGTATTATAGATATATATATATATATTTATATATATATATATAATTATAATATATATATATATATATATATATATATATATATATATATATATATATATATATATCGTCGTGCCGAATATGTTAAAACTGATAAATTAGCAAAGAACTATTGAAATTAAGCCATTCTAAAATTTTCTCTAATACGTTTAAAGATATATTGTTTTCATTAATGTTAATGTAAAATAAATTTTAATTTTGCACCAAAAGAATCTTAGAAAACATACCTGAAAAGCCATTAATATACAAGGATAAACAATTTATTTTAAGCCTAACCCAACTAAATATATTTTAGATTTGTTTACAGTAATTTAATTCTAAACAAACTCTACAGTGAAATATATTTTTTTCGTTAGTTCAGAATGATTTGTGAGGCGCGTGGCGCGAAATATTTGTCTAGACACGCATAAATTTTCGATCTTGTCCTAATATGGATAGGGGAGCGTTGCTATTTCAAGCCAAGATCGCAAGTTCTGCCTTTTCGCACGACTTTATATATATATATATATATATTAATAGTTATGATATATTATATATATATATATATATATTATATATATATATATATATATTATATGATATAGATTTATATATATATATATATATATTTCATCATTGTATGCTACTGGCGGAGGATGGTTTATTGGACGATTTTCCAACAAGGCAGTGGTGGCTCCGAGCGAAAAAGAAAAACTTTCACCTTCATTCCCCTCCTTCCATGTCTTGCCAGTCGGGGTGCTTTACACTACAGTTTGATAACGTGCAACTTTAACCCCTCCTTCAGAGTGGCAGGCACAGTACTTCCCATTCTCCAGGACTTCAGTCCGGCCTGCCGGATCCCCTGACATCCCTTCATAAATGTTCACTTAGCGCACACTTCCAACACACTGTCAAGTATTCAAATAACCATTTGTCTCCATTCACTCCTATCAAACAGACGGATTGTAATCGCCTGCCCAGATGGAAAGTCCATAGTCCTATCCTCGTCGTACGAGACGCGTATTGACTAGGGCTCGCGCTCGCCTTTACCCCTCTCTCCTCCGAACCTTTCCTAGGCCGGTCCACTTGACCCCGCCATCATCCACTACAGATCTTGGGATACACGTCTTGAAGTCATTCTGTTGGTGTCGGAAGGGGCTCCATTGCTCGTTACTAGAGTCGATGTCGCGTTGAATCTCATGGACCTGCATAAGACGAGATAGGAACCTTCTCTCTAGGCCCTCGGGACAAAGAACAGGAGTTTGGCAGATCTGCACCTCTCGTTGGTCGCTATCGTCTTCGCTCTCGCGCCTCAAACTACGATTTCTATGCTGGTTAGGGGTCTTGTTTACAGCCACAAGCATTGCGCCGGTCATTGGACATGACCAGTTGTCTCTGTAGCCACTGACTCTCCAGCCTTAGTCGTCAGGGCTTGCAACGATATCGATTACTCCGTGATGTGTTCACACACATATAAGAGTGGCGTGTGGTAAAGACTACTCACTCTCATGATCATTCCCGCACTCTGTGCGCCTTCTGCTCAAGGTACCAATAGTGTCTCTGATCGCACAGGACTCCATTAGATAAGAGCTGCGCTGACTGTCGCTACGTTCTTTTCTCCTTTCTACTGATTCAATTTTGTGATTGACCTCATCATCGCTCTCTTCATAGACCCATCCGGTGAGACCGTCCATCTCGTCCAGAGCTCAGTTACTGAATACTTTCACTCGTTCCTCGCAATGACTCTCGCTCCCTTCAATCTGACTGGTTATCTCAATCTCTTTTCATCACCTATCTTTTTTTCTTATTCCTCATTAACCTTTAAAAACTTTCCTAGTTTTAGTACTGTCGTTGATTATTTTACTTCTTTGTGAGTTACCCTACGTAGGAATTCATCCACTCCGCTAACACGCCATTTGCAATTCTGTTTCGATTCAGAATTTTCTTCCCTCACAAGATGAATGGCACAGATTCGGATCTCATCAGCGCAGGCGACGGCTCAATATCTCGTTGGTTGATGAGACGCAAGACGTCCTACTTGTGTGTTTGTATGTTGTCCATCGTCTTACGTCGCTGTGTGTGTCTGGTCGCGGTTGTTTTGTTGTGTGTGAGGGAGATGTTAAAGATAAAGGAATCAAACACAAGTGGGAGTTCTTCACTAGTGTGTAATGTTCTGTGCTTGTAGACAATTGTGGCTTATTCGTGGGGGAGGATTCTGTAAAGAGAGGAGTTTGCAAAGGATTGGTGGAAGATTGAATTTCTGGGTATTGGGTTGTAAAAGAAGAAAAGTTAGAAGATGACATTACAGGAATGTTTTAAGGGGGTTATGTAGATTAGAAAACGATTAGGTGATGTTGAAAGTTTGGATTGCATGAGATATTTGTGAAGGTTGAAGCAGAGGGATTGGGAGTAGGAGGTGCAGTATTCAGGAGTATTTGGGGAGGTGGTGGACGTGTGTCAACGGTATTGGGTCTATTGAAACGAGTGAAGGTGAAATCTCGTGACAAGATAAAATGATGAGTAAAGGAAAAGGAGTGAGCGGAGACAATTAGGGTCTGTGGAGACAGAAACTTGGTCTTGGAGCTAAGAGGGGGAATAGGTTTGAGAGTGTAGGTTTTAACTCAACGCTTTTATTTGATGGGGTGTGACGGTCGCGGGATTGGGAGAGTGGGAATGTTGCAGCTAGGTAGTAGGGGGTGGAGGCAGTTTGCAGATGTCATGTCTGAGTGGAATGATGCTGGTGTGGAGATATAATGAGAGAATTTTGGCGGTGTTTGAAGTTAGGAGGGGTGCAGGGATTGCAAATTACTGTTGTCACCCAGAGGGATGAGGAAGGGGTTGTGAGGTGGGGTTCGGACGCATGTAGAGGAGAAGGGCGCGAAACAGAATGAGACTTCAAGATGTATCTCCAGTCTGTAGTGGAGATGGGGAAGGCGGGGTAAGTTGGTCGGCCCTAGGAGTGAAAGGTTGGAGGGAGGGGGTAAAGGAGGGTGGTTTGCGTGTGGCGAGGGAGTTGGGCTTGGTCTTCGCGCTGAGGCGGGGGGGTCCAGTGCCCGGGTGAAGCGGGTATAGATAGGGTAGATGTGATAGTTGGAGTGATCTCGAATTAGGGAGTTTTTAGATGACCTTGTAGTGCTGTTTGGTTGGGTGTGGAGGGGGTGTTAGATGCGCGTGCCGCGCAAGTAGAACATTTAGGAAGGTGGAGTTATCAGGGGGGTAGAAAGGCCGGCAGGACGCGCCGCGGGGGAACTGGGTGTGATCATGGAGATGTGCGGGAAGATGTATCAGGCGCCTGCATCTTGGAGGAGGGAGGAAGTTGTTGTGTGTATTGTGTGTCGCAGTTTGTCAGAGATAAACTGTTGTGAGAGGAAAGCACCCTACTGGCAAGAGCGCAAGTGTGGTTTGGGGTGGGGGTGTAAGTGATGGTGGAAAAGATTGTTTACTTTTTCCGGGTCACCCTTGCCTTGGTGGATCGGCCAGTGTGCTAATGAAATTTATATATATATATATATATATATAATATATATATAGATATATATATATTATTTATATTATTATTTATATATATTTATATTTATTATATTATTATATATATATAATGTGTCGTGCGAATGTGCAGAACTTGCGATCTTGGCTTAGAAATAGCAAATCGCTCAATCTTGCATATAGGACAAGTGAAAATTTGTGTATGCAATAATTTGCAAAATATTCTGAACAACTAAGACGATAAATAAATTATTTCTCTACACTGTGTTTGGATTTTAGTTATTAAAATTACTGTAGAATCAAAAAATATTTTTTTTTTTCTAAAAAAAAATATATTTAGTTGTGGTTAGGCTAAAATAAAGTATGTTCTGGAACTATAGAATAAGGTTAGGCGTATGTTTTCTAAGATTCCTTTTGGATGCAAAATTAAAATTTTTTACTTTCATTATGAAAAAGAATATATCTTTAAAAGTATAAGAGAAAATTTTTAGAATGGACCTAATTTTAATGAGTTTCTTCGCTATCATTATATCAGTTTTTATAATTCTTCGGCACGACTTATATATATATATATATATAAATACTTTATATAATTATATTTATACTATATATATATTATATATATATATATATATTAGTATATTGTTAATATATATATTATTATATGAAAAAATCTGCGGTGGTCTTTGATAAACTCGTCTAAATTGTGAAGCATGGGTCATAGTAACTGTTCTCACATGTATATATTATTGTGCGGGTGACTCACCTAGTTGTGGATTGCAGGGGGTCGAGTCACAGCTCCTGGCCCAGCCTCTTCACTGTCTCCGCTACTGAGGGTGCACTTCTTCCCAATCCATGAGCTTTATCATACTCCGTCTTCTTAAAGATATGAATTGGATCTCGGCCTCACTACGCATACTACATCCAAACGATCAACTTTGCTCTGGCTGATCTACTCTGTTGTACTGAAGTAGAAATCATCTTCCTAATCATTCCCTATGAATCATCTGAGTTTTCATTCGTCCACTTGTGATCCCTTGTTGCTTGTATCCCATCTCTCTTGAGGAACATTCTATCTCTGTCCACCTTGTCTCTCAATTCCTCTGCAGTTATGTTGTTACAGGTAGTTTATTATTTGTTCCCTTTTCAACGCCTTCTTTCCTGTCTCCAGTGGGTCAGGTTGATTTCCTGAACACCTCTCCTTCGGGGACATACCTCTTAGCTCTCCGGGGGACTAGTCTTGTTGCACACCTTTGTCACTTTCTCTAGTTTTCTTACGTGCTTGGCTAGGGTGTGGGTTTGAAAACTGGTGGCCGCGCCATACTTCCAATATTGGTCTAACATACACGTGTACAGGGTCCTGAACGATTTCGCTTAGTTAAGATATCGGAGGATGCTGTTGTTTTTTTGGCTAGGACGCTGTATGCTGCAGAGTTATTTAATTGCTGTGCACTCCTCAGGTGAAGTGCCCGGTGTTATACTCACCCCTAGATCCTTTTCCTTGAGTGAGGTTTGAAGCTCTGGCCCCCTAGAGTGTACTCCTGTTCTGACGGTCTTCTTTGTCCTTCGCCTAGAAGCTTCGTGTATTTGCACTGGTGGCCTGATTATGAGTTGTATTCTAGGAGCCAGTAGCTGGACTACAGGCCTCGCAACCTGTCCAGATCACCTTCTGTAGTTCTGCCTGGTCCTCGTCCGAATATGTATTCTTCTTATCAACTTCTCATCATATGCAAACACGGACAAACTTCTGAGTCTATTTTCCTTCTCGTCACGTCATGTCGTTGTCAGATATTACCAGAGAAGATCAGACATCGTACTAGGATGACACCTGGTGGACCCCGCTTCGTCAAGGTGCCCACTTGACACCTCGCCAGTACCATGGGCTGCTGTTTGTCATTCCTGAACACGGTATTCCCTGATCTTGTAGTGCCTTCACTGTATCCCTGCTGGTCCTCCGCTTTTGTATTAATCTCTTGTGTTGTGAACTGGTGTCAAACGCCTTCTTACAGCCCAAGAAATGGCATTTTACTCCACCCGTCTATTCTTGCCTTACTTGCGACAGTCGCCTGTCACATAGACTCCAGTAGGGTTTGTGACGCGGATTCCCATCCCTGAAACCGTGCTGGCTGTTCATTGACAACGCTCATTCCTTTCTTTAGGTGCTCAACCACTTATTCTCCTGGAAATCTTGTCCAGGTCTTTGCATACTTTACATGTCTCAGTAACACTAGTCTGTAAGCTTTGTGCTTTGTGTTGTTCTCCTTTTTTTTTAGAAAGTTAGGGACTATGTTTGCTGTCTTGCTTCCGTCAGGTAGGCGCCTTATTTTCGTTAGAGGTGTTGGAGATTGTTGTTAGTGGTACATCATAGCGCCCTTCTGCTCCTCAGGACACATGGAGAGATTGTTATTCCGGTTCCCATCGCCTTTTGAGGTGTCTGTGTGAGTGTGTGTGTGTGTAAATTTGTTAAATGTGTCCTTTGTTTTCATGGAAGGCCGCGTGTGAAAAATTATTTGCATTGAGCAAGGAAATACGAGTGTTTAGTTTATAAATGTTGCTAGATAATGTGTAGAGGATGCGCTTGGAAGAAAAGGCAGTTGCTCGGGAACAATGAGTAATGTTTGTAGAAGGTGCTGGTTGAAGGGTTTTATAACTGGGGCTACGGCTGATACAGGCGGAGTAGGTGGTGGGTTCAACTGCTGATGAAAGGTATAAGTAGGTTTGCATGCTGGAGGAGCTTGCTGAAGGGGTATAAATGGAAATGCTTCACCGTAGGTATGGATCTGAAGGGAAAAAATGAGGCTGGGGACTTGTGCGTTTATGAGCATTGGTGTTTAATTTTGAAGGTAAATGGTGACCAAGAACTATTGAGGGTGAACTATGGCGTTAATTTAATTTTTAATGTTTATGTTTTAAGCAAACCCCTCAAGGGAGGGTCCTTGATTGTGGTGGAGGGTGCCTTGATTAGGGTCTGGGAATTGGATCTGTGCTCCAGTTCCCTGAAATTGAGCTGTATAACCTTCCATCCCCCCCACATGCGCTGCATGACTCTACGGTTAGGCGGGCTTCCTGTGATTAAAATTGAGAGAGATAAATAGGTTTAACAAAGGTTCCGCTGACACGCTTACCATTGTTTATCCTAATAAGGGACGACATTTTATGGAAATGTACCGAATTTTCGGAATGGAGATTTGAAAAGTTAATTGCCAATCTATGTATAATGGAACAAAATTGTCTCTACTATCATTAATAGAGGTGCAGGTTCCTCCGCCGTTCAAGAGTTCATCAAATCCTCAAGTTTTCCTTCCCAGTGAACGTGAACATCATGCACCAGGCAACACATCCTCGTAAATTCTGATTTGCGGTTTGCAACAAATTGTCTCTATTTACATTATTTGTGGTAGGTTAAGTAAGATTTAGTTATGTTTGATTGTCCTTGTCTCGCGCAATTTAAAGAATAAAGCAATTTATAAGACACCACAACTTGAATAATTGAAAAACCGAGAGAATGGCTATTTAAAAAATTTTAACGCGTCAACTGAAAACAGGGACGTCGAACGTTCTCACTAGAAAAATATAAGTGAGTCTCTGTTATGGGCTCGTTCAAGAGCCTATTAATAAGTGGCGGGGTTCCCCGTGTCTTGTCTTGGTTAGGGAGGGACATCATTTAGTGTATATTTCGATGATTAATCAATATTATTTTAACTTCAAGTGTGTTCAGAGGCAGAAACGAATTGACGCAGGACTAAAAAAGTAGACTTTCTGTTGGAAGTTCAGCGTATGAGAGACCATTAGTTTGGGAGGGCATTGAATATTCACTCGTTGAGTAATATTAATCTTCAACAAATCTGACAAACTCAACAAAACGTGAATAATGTAGCTTGTATTCTTTGGCACCTACGTTAAGAGATGTACGATGGCAATAGCATGTATAAAACACCATGATTAATAAATTATTGGTGGGACAAGACACAAAATATAGTAGAGCAGCATATAGGAGAGAGATAGCTTATGTATATACGTTTCGGGATAGGGTTGTGTGTCGCGCGTTTTGTTTAAGGTTCAGTGGAAGATTGAAAGCCTCGGACTCAGTCCTGTGGTCATGTATCCGCTTCACAGCTCGGATAGAGGGGTACGCGCTCGCGCACTCGACAGTTGTCATCAGTGTCTGGCGTCAATAGAACGGGAACAACCGAGTAGCTGTATATAACAGCATGGATATATACACTAAGATAGAATATATTTCACCATACTGTGAGGTGTTGTATCTATGGCGGGTATACCCTATATAGGAAAGTGTCTTCTCTCATACATGGACAGTGTTGAACTAGTGACGTGCAGCCTTAATGGCCGTCTTGTAGTCTCGGACAGTAGTTTAAACTTGATCACATTTTGGGCAGTGCTTAAAATAACTTGATGAGGCAAAGCGTGTCTGGTGAGAAGCGTATTGCAAGGAAAGTGTTCACAAAGCGCTTAAACAAAGTTGTTTTAGGTGCTTATGACGATGTATGATAACGGTTATAGCGTTCAAGGTTGATATAAGTTTGATAGCAAAAAGTGTTCATTGAAAGTGCTGTGGTGTGAAGTGGGTTGGTATTAAGAGACAAAGTTTGGTAATCAAAATCGTGGATAACAAGAGTGTGATAGAGCCGAGAGCGAGTGTTGAGAACCAAAGTGTTGATAAGTGTTGAAACACTGATAAGAAATGCTGATAGCTGACAAGGTTGTTTGCAATAAACGTTGGTGACACGTACTGCAAGTGTTACCGTTACCATTAAGTCGTTAAGTAATAGTTATAGAGTGTTTGCAGTGAGCGTTGGTAAGATCGTTGACAGGAGCGAGGTTGACACAAGGTGTGATAAATAACTCTTACCATATAATTTTATAACTGCTTGATAAAAAAGTAACCGGATAACAAGTGTACGATAACAGCAATCTATTTGCTCAGCACTACTTGGGGGCTGCCCGAATTCGACTTGTGTGATGAGGCTCCAGATTCACTTGGGCTCCAGAATCAATTGGGCTCCAGCATATCCATTGGTCCAGAAATCACTTGGGCTCCAGCACCACTTGGGGCTCCACCACACTGGGCTCCAGCACCACTTGGGGCTCCTGCACGCACTTGGGCTCCAAGCACACTTGGGTTCCAGCAACCACTTGGCTCCAGCACCTCTTGGGCATCCAGCAACACTTGGGCCCAGGCACCACTTGGGCCCCAGACCCACTTGGCGCTCGGGGGGGGGGCCCCCCAGAACAGACTTGCCTCTCAGGATTTTTAGTAGGTAAATTCCTTGACGGTGAGGTTCTCTTGGTCCAAGAAATGCGCCCTGGTGTTCGCGTACTTTGATCGATCCTCATTGCCACCATTACCCAGGCGGTGTAAGGCCCCTTCTAGTTTGCGCTACGAGAGTGAAAGGTAAAAAAATGTTATGTCTCTTTGTTTGGATACCAGATTTGGGGAAGGAGAATGACAAAGTTCTTTGTTAATATACATATTTAGGCGAAGATATTTCAAAAAGTCGAGACGCGAGGAGCAAACGAGTCCATGAGGAAAGTTTGCTCTTCCTTTGTTGTTATACCAATTCGAGGAACAAATTTACTATAAATGTTCGTAGGTGTTTTCTATTTCAAGATTCGTTTCGTGTCTCTTTGTACAGGCGTCGTTCGCGCCTGTTACGTTTCATGATACAACGCGTGCAAGTCCATAGTTCAAATTATGGACCACGGGTGGGGTTTGACCGCGGTCAGTCTCTCAAAATGCTCCAACCAGCGTGTTAGCCACTGGGCCAAGCTAGTTCAAACAAAGATTCATCGAACTGATACATTTCTACACAGACATCCAAAACAAGTGGAACAGTAAATACTTAATCACGGACTCGTCTACTCCACACGGACTAGTCTGTTAGAAATATCAAGCCATAAATATATAATTACAATGATGCTTTTTCATTCTCCTTCCCCAGATCTGTTACCCATCTTTCTGTGACATAGCTTTTTTACTCTCGTAATATTATGTCGAGGATGTTGTTAGAGAAAGTAGCGCTAAAACTCGTAAGGGAGTCTAACACCGGTGGGTTAATGGGTTGGCAATCAGGAACGTTCCAAGGAGCCGAAGGTCCGGACGCTTTTATTGGACCAAGAGAACTCACCAAGGAATTTACCACTTACTAATGGTGGGCCAATGTCTCATAATTGTTGTCACTTCTCATTTTCCTGCAAGGTAAATAGCACTTATTAGAACACTAATCAGGCCTCAGGTATTCCATTCATACATGTATCTTCAGCAAGCACTTCGGTTTTTTATACCTTATAAATCCACCTTCTTTAAACATTCACAGTTACAACTTCATAAACCTAACCTTCCAATCATTCTCAGTTGTACCCTTATTACAAGCACATTCTTGAAACAATCCCAATTATACTTCATAATCAGTAAACTCCTTTTTCCAAGCTTTTTCTGTTATACCTACACCTACAATGTTCATGCAACTCCCAAGTTATACCCATTATCCCACACCTGGAAGCATTCCTAGTTGTACTAATTCAAAAGTTCTAATACAGCAAATGATGCCCAGTTGTACTGTTCAACCTGATCTTCTACAAGTATCACCCATTCAAAGGCTTCAGCGGGCTTTTTTTTCAAGCACCATCAGTTACACCCTCTACACGCAACTTCTTTAAGAACCTCCAGTTGTATCCTTCGCACACACCTGTCAGCAAGTATCTGCTGCCCACAACTTAAACATGTCATTCACATACATCTACAACTATCCGCAAAATACAAATTATTAAATTTCGTGACTAATTAAACCACAGTTCAGTGGGAAATACTAATAATCAAGTTGGAATTAAAGTTACTGTAACGTTTTTTCCACTGACAAAATATGAACATTGCCCTTCGTTTTTTTTTGACGGTGGTTGATGCGAGTAACCAGGAACCTGCGGAGCCCAGGAAGAGCTGGGATCCCACGTGGTGCTGTGGCGAAGATGGGGGAGGGGCCAAGTGGTGCTGAGAAATAGATGCTGTTATCGATACACGTTTTATCAGTGCTTTTTATCAACACTTTTGTTAAATAATACATACCAAATCTTTTATATCACACTTGTGTTCAACGCTCACTATCAACACTTACCAAAGTTTCTGCCAACACTTACCATAACCAGTCTTTACGACATTCGTGGTAACGGCGACACTGTACCTGTTATCAAAGTTTCTGAAACATTTGTCAACATTTCTCATCAAGTGTTGTTTTCAACACTTACCAACACTGTGGTACTCAACACACACACACACTCGGCTTTCGTTATCACTTGTTACATATGTTTTTGTCAACACTTTTGTTTTTAACTTTCGTGTTATTAATGTTTTTGTTCTCAACATTTTTATTAGCACTTTATACCAACGCTCGCTATGAACACCTTTGTTATCAATACTTGTAATTAACACTTGAAGAACGCTATACCGTTATAAACATCATTATGAGCTAAAACTATCTTTATTATAGGAATTTTGTGAACACTTCCTTTGTTAACGCTTCCCACAGACACTTGCGATAAGTTTAATATACTGTCAACAACACAACGGACATTAAGGCTGCATGTCACTTGTTCAAACACCTGTCCAGGACTCAAGATCACTAATATGGAACTAAATTAATCTCTGAATGTGTCAGTAAGAGAGACATAGGATACTTTCCCGTGTGTATCCCAGTATGACAAATAATTGAGATCGGAGAATTTGCAGAAAAGGGAGTTTTATAGTTATTTAACAGAGTTGTGAGGCTTAGGTGCACCAGGGAGATAAATATAGAGCTACTCCAAAATCGTTATGTCACGATGCAAAAAACCTATACGTATGCAGTTTGTAGATGAATGGTTCAGAGAACCGATGTATGTTGATTTTCAACATTAACTTATGGTGTAGAAAGTTATATCTAGTTGGATGAATCTTATTGAAGCTAGCTGGCCCAGTGGCTAACACCGCTGGTCTGGAGTTTTGAGAGACTGACGCGGGTTCAAACCCACTCCGTGGATAGTTTGATATGGTCTTGGTTGGTATAACATGAACGTAAACAGTCAAAATGACGCCTGTTAACAAAGATGACACGAAACGATCTTGAATAGATAAACACCTTCGTTATTTATTGCTAATTTGTTCCTAGTATTGTATAACACAAAGGAAGAGCCAAACTTTCCTCATGGACCTTGTTTGCTCTTCGCGGTCTCGTACTGTTGAAATATCTTCGCCAAATATTTTTTATTACAAGAACTTTGTCTTCTCCTTCCCAAATCTGGTATCCAAAAACTAGTACATAACATTTTTTTTTACTCTCGTTAGCGACTAAACTAGAGGGGGCCTTACACGCGGGGGTAATGGGTGGCAATGAGGGATCGATCCATAAGTAGTAGCGAAGGTCAGGGCGCATTTCTTTGGACCAAGACAGACCTCACCGTCAGAGGGAATTTACCTTACTATGATGGCCAAGTGGTTCTGGGGACAAGTGGTTCTGGGGGCCCAAGTGGTGCTGGGGCCCAAGTGGTGCTGGAGCCCATCGTGGTGCTGGAGCCAAGTGGTGTGAACCCAAGTGGTGTGCTGGAGCCCAAAGTGGTGCTGGAGCCCAAGTGGTGCTGGAGCCCAAAGTGGTGCTGGAAGCCAAGTGGTGATGGAGCCCAAGTAGTGATTCTGGAGCCCAAGTGATTCTGGGAGCCAAGTGATTCTGGAAGGCCCAAGTGATTCTGGAGCCAAGTGGATTCTGGAGCCCAAGTAGAGCTGAGAAATAGATGCTGTTATCGGTACACTTGTTATCGGTACTTGTTATCAACAGTTATAAAATATTGGTAAGAGTTATGTATCACAACTTGTGTTCAACGCTCGCTCTGTCTACGATCTACCAACGCTCCTGCAAAACATTTTAACTATTACTTACGGACTTATGGTAACCGGTAACACTTGCAGTACGTGTCACAACGTTTATTTGCAACACTTGTCAGCTATCAGCTTTTCTGATCAAGTGTTTTCATACACTTATCAAACACTTTGGTTCTCAACACTCGCTCTCGGCTCTACATCACTTGTTTCCACGATTTTGTTACCAACTACTTTTGTCTTATACCTAACGCTCGTTATGAACACTTTTGCTATCAATACTTATAATAACACTTGAACGCTGATAAGCGATTTTTCAACATCGTCATAAGCTCTAAAACAACTTTGTTATAGGCACTTTGTGAACACTGTCCTTTGCAAAACGCTCTCACAGACAGCTTGCATCATCAAGGTTTTAAGCACTAGCCCAAAAATGTGATCAAGTTTAAATACTGTCAACTACAGACGGACATTAAGGCTGCACGTCACTAGTTCAAACTTGGTCAGTGTAGTGAGAGAGACACTTTCCGGTGGGTATACATAGATACACACCTCACAGTATATGGTGAGATTATACTGTATTATTAGTGTCTATTATCCATGCTGGGTATACACAGCTTCCCTAAGAGGGTTGTTCCTCGGTTTATGTGACGCCAGACACTGTTGACACTGCTGACAACGTTCCTATACCGAGCTGTGAAAGCTGCTCTGAACCACAGGAAGAAGTCGAGGCCTTCAATCTTCTCTGAAACCTGTAAACAAAACAAGTCGGACCGAAACGTTATCATAAGTTATGCTCTCCTATATGCTGATTATTTGTGTCTGTCACCAATTATTAGTATTAATCACGTTATAGGCTCTTTGCCATTCGTACATTCTTAACGTAGGGCCAAAGAATAACAAGCTACATTATTCACGTTTGTTGAGTTTGTCATTTGTTGAAGATCTAATATTATCAACGAGTGAATAATTTCAATGCCCTCCAAACTATTGAGTTGGCGCGGAACTTCCAACGCAGGTTATTTTTTAGTTTGGTCAATTTTTCTGCCTCTGAACACTTTGACGTTAACTTAATTATTGATTAATCATCGAAATATACTCTTAAGATGTTCCTCCTAGCCAAGACAAGGACAAAACGGGGAAACCAGTTCCACTTATTAATAGGCTCTTGAAACGAGCCATAACAGGAGACTCACTTATATTTTTCTAGTTGAGAACGTTCGAGTCCTGTTGTCAGTTGACGCTGTTAAAAATTTTTTTAGCCATTTATCTCGTGTTTCATTATTCAAGTTGTGGTGTTTATAAATTGTTTAGTTTTTTGCACAGAGGACCAATTCAAACATACTAACCTAAATAACCTACCACAAAATAATTGTAAATAGAGAAATTTGTTGCAAAACCGCAACATGGGAATTTCGAGGATGTGTTCCCCTAGGTGCATAGATGAATTCACGTTACTGGGATGGAAAAACTGAGGTTTTTTTGTGACTCTTGGACGGCGGGGAAACCTGGCACCCTCTATAATGATAGTAGAGGACTAAATTTGTTCATTTATCATAGATTGGAAATTATCTTTTTAAATCTCCATTCCAAAATTCGATTGTTCCTTCCATATGTGTCTTATTTGAATTATCAATGGAAGCGGTTGTCAGCGTAGCCTTTGTTAAACTTAATTTTATTATTTTTAATCACAGGGAAGCGCTCATACCCGTAGAGTCATTGCAGCGCATGTGGGGGGGTTGAAGGTATACGGTCATTAAGGGAACTGGAGCAAGACAATTTCCTAGATCAAGGGCCCCTCACCAGCTTCAAAGGTCCTCCTTGTGGGGTTGAGGAGAGGAATGAACCAGCAAGGCTGGACTTAGTATTCACCTTGATAGCGCAGATATCGGGGATATCACATATGAAAGACCCCTTGGGGCCAGTGACCATGTGGTTTTAAGCTTCGAATACACAGTAGAGCTACAAGTGGAGGGAGAAGCAGGAAGGCCAGGACAAATGAAGCCAAACTACAAGAAAGGGGACTACACAGGAATGAGGAACTACCTGAACGGGGTTCAGTGGGACAGAGAACTGGCAGGGAAGCCAGTTAATGAGATGATGGAATATGTAGCAACAAAATGCAAGGAGGCTGAGGAGGGGTTTGTACCCAAGGGTAACAGGAATAATGAAAAAGCCAGGATGAGCCCATGGTTTACCCAAAGGTGCAGGGAGGCAAAAACCAAGTGTGCTAGGGAATGGAAGAAATATAAAAGGCAAAGGACCCAGTAGAATAAGGAGAACAGCCGTAGAGCCAGAAACGAATATGCACAGATAAGAAGGGAGGCCCAAAGACAATATGAAAATGACATAGCAGCGAAAGCCAAATCTGACCCGAAACTGTTGTACAGCCACATCAGGAGGAAAACAACAGTCAAGGACCAGGTAATCAGGCTAAGGAAGGAAGGAGGAGAGACAACAAGAAATGACCGTGAAGTATGTGAAGAACTCAACAAGAGATTCAAAGAAGTGTTCACAGAGGAGACAGAAGGGACTCCAGAAAGACGAAGAGGTGGGGAACACCACCAAGTGCTGGACACAGTGCACACAACCGAGGAAGAAGTGAAGAGGCTTCTGAGTGAGCTAGATACCTCAAAGGCAATGGGGCCAGATAACATCTCCCCATGGGTATTGAGAGAGGGAGCAGAGGCGCTATGTGTACCCCTAACAACAATATTCAATACATCTATCGAAACAGGGAGATTGCCTGAGGCATGGAAGACAGCAAATGTAGTCCCATTCTTTAAAAAAGGAGACAGACATGAAGCATTAAACTACAGACCAGTGTATAGTATGCAAAATCATGGAGAAGATTATCAGGAGAAGAGTGGTGGAACACCTAGAAAGGAACGATCTCATCAACAGCAGCCAACATGGTTTCAGAGACGGGAAATCCTGTGTCACAAACCTACTGGAGTTCTATGACATGGTGACAGCAGTAAGACAAGAGAGAGAGGGGTGGGTGGATTGCATTTTCTTGGACTGTGTGTGTGTGAGTACACACACACACAAATAAATAAATAAATAATATATATATATATAATATATATATATATATATATATATATATATATATATATATATATATATATATATATATAATATTTGTGTGTGTGTGTGACTCACCTAGTTGTACTCACCTAGTTGAGGTTGCGGGGGTCGAGTCCGAGCTCCGGGCCCCGCCTCTTCACTGATCGCTACTAGGTCACTCTCCCTGAGCCGTGAGCTTTATCATACCTCTGCTTAAAGCTATGTATGGATCCTGCCTCCACTACATCGCTTCCCAAACTATTCCACTTACTGACTACTCTGTGGCTGAAGAAATACTTCCTAACATCCCTGTGATTCATCTGTGTCTTCAGCTTCCAACTGTGTCCCCTTGTTACTGTGTCCAATCTCTGGAACATCCTGTCTTTGTCCACCTTGTCAATTCCTCTCAGTATTTTGTATGTCGTTATCATGTCCCCCCTATCTCTCCTGTCCTCCAGTGTCGTCAGGTTGATTTCCCTTAACCTCTCCTCGTAGGACATACCTCTTAGCTCTGGGACTAGTCTTGTTGCAAACATTTGCACTTTCTCTAGTTTCTTCACGTGCTTGGCTAGGTGTAGGTTCCAAACTGGTGCCGCATACTCCAATATGGGCCTAACGTACACGGTGTACAGGGTCCTGAATGATTCCTTATTAAGATGTCGGAATGCTGCTCTGAGGTTTGCCAGGCGCCCATATGCTGCAGCAATTATTTGGTTGATGTGCGCTTCAGGAGATGTGCCTGGTGTTATACTCACCCCAAGATCTTTTTCCTTGAGTGAGGTTTGTAGTCTCTGGCCCCCTAGACTGTACTCCGTCTGCGGTCTTCTTTGCCCTTCCCCAATCTTCATGACTTTGCACTTGGTGGGATTGAACTCCAGGAGCCAATTGCTGGACCAGGTCTGCAGCCTGTCCAGATCCCTTTGTAGTTCTGCCTGGTCTTCGATCGAGTGAATTCTTCTCATCAACTTCACGTCATCTGCAAACAGGGACACCTCAGAGTCTATTCCTTCCGTCATGTCGTTCACAAATACCAGAAACAGCACTGGTCCTAGGACTGACCCCTGCGGGACCCCGCTGGTCACAGGTGCCCACTCTAACACCTCGCCACGTACCATGACTCGCTGCTGTCTTCCTGACAAGTATTCCCTGATCCATTGTAGTGCCTTCCCTGTTATCCCTGCTTGGTCCTCCAGTTTTTGCACCAATCTCTTGTGTGGAACTGTGTCAAACGCCTTCTTACAGTCCAAGAAAATGCAATCCACCCACCCCTCTCTCTCTTGTCTTACTGCTGTCACCATGTCATAGAACTCCAGTAGGTTTGTGACACAGGATTTCCCGTCCCTGAAACCATGTTGGCTGCTGTTAATGAGATCGTTCCTTTCTAGGTGTTCCACCACTCTTCTCCTGATAATCTTCTCCATGATTTTGCATACTATACATGTCAGTGACACTGGTCTGTAGTTTAATGCTTCATGTCTGTGTCCTTTTTTGAAGATTGGGACTACATTTGCTGTCTTCCATGCCTCAGGCAATCTCCCTGTTTCGATAGATGTATTGAATATTGTTGTTAAGGGTGTGTGTATGTGTGTGTGTGTGTGTGTGTGTGTGTGTGTGTGTGTGTGTTTGTGTAGAGGAGAGAGAGAGAGATTTTGGGAGATGTTAAGTGAATGTATAGGAACCTTTGAACCAAGTGAAAGAGCAATTGTGGTAGGGGACCTGAATGCTAAAGTAGGAGAAACTTTTAGAGGAGGTGTGGTACGTAATTTTGGGGTGCCAGGTGTAAATGATAATGGGAGCCCTTTGTTTGAACTTTGTATAGAAAGGGGTTTAGTTATAGATAATACATATTTTAAGAAAAAGAGGATAAATAAGTATACAAGATATGATGTAGGGCGAAATGACTTTAGTTTGTTGGATTATGTATTAGTAGATAAAAGACTGTTGAGTAGACATCTGGATGTACATGTTTATAGAGGGGCCACAGATATATCAGATCACTTTTTAGTTGTATCTACACTGAGAGTAAAAGGTAGATGGGATACAAGGAGAATAGAAGCATCAGGGAAGAGAGAGGTGAAGGTTTATAAACTAAGAGAGGAGGCAGTTAGGTGAGATATAGACAGTTATTGGAGGATAGATGGGCTAATGAGAGCATAGGCAATGGGGTCGAAGAGGTATGGGATAGGTTTAAAAATGTAGTGTTAGAGTGTTCAGCAGAAGTTTGTGGTTACAGGAAAGTGGGTGCGGGAGGGAAGAGGAGCGATTGGTGGAATGATGATGTAAAGAGAGCAGTAAGGGAGAAAAAGTTAGCATATGAGAAGTTTCTACAAAGTAGAAGTGATGCAAGGAGGGAAGAGTATATGGAGAAAAAGAGAGAGGTTAAGAGAGTGGTGAAGCAATGTAAAAAGAGAGCAAATGAGAGAGTGGGTGAGATGTTATCAACAAATTTTGTTGAAAATAAGAAAAAGTTTTGGAGTGAGATGAACAAGTTGAGGAAGCTTAGAGAACAAATGGATTTGTCAGTTAAAAATAGGAAAGGAGAGTTATTAAATGGAGAGTTAGAGGTATTGGGAAGATGGAGGGAATATTTTGAGGAATTGTTAAATGTTGATGAAGATAGGGAAGCGGTGATTTTATGTAAAGGGCAAGGAGGAATAACATCTTGTAGGAGTGAGGAAGAGTCAGATGTGAGTGTGGGGGAAGTTCGTGAGGCAGTAGGTAAAATAAAAGGGGCTAAGGCAGCTGGGATTGATGGGATAAAGATAGAAATGTTAAAAGCAGGTGAGGATATAGTTTTGGAGTGGTTGGTGCTATTATTTAATAAATGTATGGAACGGGGTAAGGTACCTAGGGATTGGCAGAGAGCATGCATAGTTCCTTTGTATAAAGGCAAAGGGGACAAAAGAGAGTGCAAAAATTATAGGGGGATAAGTCTGTTGAGTATACCTGGTAAAGCGTATGGTAGTTATTATTGAAAGAATTAAGAGTAAGACGGAGAATAGGATAGCAGATAACAAGGGGGCTTTGGGAAAAGGTAGGGGGTGTGGGGACCGGGTTTTTAAAGTGAAAATATAAGTGAAAGTATTTAGAAAAGGCTAAAGAATTTTTTGGCATTTTGGTTTTTGGAAAAAGGCGTGTGACAGGGTGGATAGGGGGCAATGCGGAGATGTTGCAGGTGTTGGTTAGGGGTAGGTTACTGAAAGCGTGAAGTTTTTTCGAGGACAGTGAGGTCAGGTTAGATAGTAGGAAAGAGGGAATTTTTTCCCCCAGTAAAAGAGGCCTTTTAACAAGGATGGGGATGTCACCTTTTGGTTTTTAATATTTTCATAATGGGGTAGTAAGAAAGTAATTGGAGGGTTTTGGCAAGAGACGTGGAGTTAAAAGATAAAGAACAAACACAAAGTGGGATTGTCACATTTTGCCTGTGCTGATGACAATGTGCTCTTGGGGATTTGAAGAGAAGTTGAAAAAGGTTTGGTGGATGAATTTGTAGGGTATAAAAAAGAAGAAAATTAAAAGTGAAAAGGGGAAAGTTTAAGGTTATGAGGATAAAAAAAAGATTAGGGATAAAAGTTGGTTCAGATTGAAGGGGAGATTTAGGGAGGGGGGGGAAAAGTTTTCAGATATTTGGGAGGGACGTGTCACGGGGGGGCATGAAAGATAGGGAATCAAAAAATTGTGAGAAAGAAAAGGGAGGGGCACTTGGAGTCTGGGACAGAACTTTGCCCTTTGGAGGAAAAGGGGGAAATGTATAAAGGGTGTAGTTTTCCAACGCTCTTTATGGGTGTGAAGCAGGGGTGATGAATTTTGCAGCAAGGAAAAGGGCGGGAGGCAGTGAATGTCATGTCTGAGGGCAATTTTTGGGGGTGGAATAAATGCAGAAAATTCGTATTTTGGAAGTTAGGAGGAGGGCAGGATTCCAAAACTGTTGTCCAGGGGGCTGAGGAAGGGTTGTTGGGGGTGGTTGGCATGTAGAGAGAATGAGCAAAAACAGAATGACTTCAAGGTTTTCAGTCGTAGTGGAAGGAAGGCGGGGAGTGGTCGCCTAGGAAAGTTGGGGGAGGGGGGTAAAGGGGGTTTTTGTGTGGGGGGGGCTTGGATTCCAGCGGGCTGCGTGGCGTGTTTGATAGGAAGTGAATGGGAAAAAGGGTTTTTAATACTTGACGTGTTTTTGGAGTGTGAGAAAGTAACATTTTATAAAGGGATTGGGGGAACCGGCGGGCCGGACTTGAGCCCTGGAGAGGGGAAGTACAGTGCCTGCATTTAAGGGGGGGTGTTAATGTTGCATTTTCAAACTGTAGTGTAAAGCACCCCTCTGGAAGCAGTGAGGGGGGAATGATGGTGAAAGTTTTTCTTTTTGGGCCCCCCTCCCTTGGGGAAATCGGCCGTGTGCTAATGAAAAAAATTAATATTATATTTATTTAAAAATTATATATATTAAAAAAAATTTTATATTATATATTATATATAAATTATATATATATATATTATATAATATATATTTAATGTCGTGCCGAATAGGCAGAATTTGCGATCTTGCTTAAAATAGAAAACCCCATCTTGTTGGGGCAAGGAAAATTTGGAGCAATAATTTCGCCAAAATCATTCTGAACCAAACGAAAAAAATATATTCACTGTGTTTGTTTAGTTTTAAATTCGAAAAAAATCAAAATTTTTTATTGGGTTAGGTAAAATAAATTGTTTTTTTTAAAAAGGGGGTTGGTAGTTTTCTAAGATTTTTTTGGGTGCAAAATTAAAATTTTTTACATTAACATTAATGAAAAAAATATATTTTTTTAAACGTATAAGAAAAAATTTTAGTGGATTTAAATTTTAAAATGATTTCTTTGCAAATTTTAAGTTTTACTATTGGCACGACATATATATTATTTATATTTATTATATATATATAATTTTTATATATATATTAATATATATATATATAATTATATATTTTATTTTATATAATACAGGTCTTAAAACCGACAATTGCTGAAGAAAGGGTAAAGAAACCCTTTCCCCTTATATATTTTGTGCGGTGTACTCACCTATTGTGATTGCAGGGGTCGAGTCACAGCCCCGGGCCCAGCCTCTTCACGGGCCCGCACTGAGTCACTTTTCCCTTCATGAGCTTTACAACCTCTTTTAAAGCTATGAAGGATCCTGCCTCCCAAAATCTCCCCCAAACTAAACTTCCTGACTACTCTGTGACTAAAAGAAATACTTCCCCTAAAACCCTATGAATATTGAGTTTTCACCCCCAAAACTTGACCCTTGTTCTGTTCCCATTCGGGAATTCTATCTCTGTCCACCTTGTAAATTTCCTCCAGTATTTTAAGGGTTTTTTATGTCCCTTAACCCCTTTTTCCCTGCCCCCGTTTGTCGGGTTTGTTTTCCCCTTAACCTTTCCCGTAGGACATACCTCTTGCCCCGGGGACTAGTCTTGTTGAAAAACCTTTGCACTTTCTCTAGTTTCTTTACGTGCTTGGCTAGGTGGGGGTTTGAAACTGTGCCGCAAACTCCAAATTGGCCTAAAAAAACCAGGTACAGGGTCCTGAACGATTTTTTTTTAAAATTTTGGGAATGCTTTTGTTAGGTTTCTAACGCCGTATGCTGCAGCAGTTATTAATGCTGGCCCCGGTGAAGTGCCCGGTTTTTTAATCCCCCCTGTTTCCTTTTCCTTGATGGGTTTGAACCCTCTGGCCCCCTAGAGTGTACTCCGTCTGCGGCTTCTTTGTCCTTCCCTAGTCTTCGTAAATTTGCATTTGGGGCTTTGAATTCTAGAGCCGAGCGGCCAGGCCTGCAACCTGTCCAGACCCCTTTGTAGCCTGCCTGGCCTCGTCCGATAAATTCTTCTTATAAACTTTCATCATATGAACCGGCACTTCTGAGTCTTTTCCTTCCGTCACGTGGTCGTTACTATACCAAAATGCATCGCCCTAGACTGACACGTGGAACCCCGCTCGTAAAGGGTGCCCACTCTGACACCTCGCCACGTACCATGGCTTGCTGTTGTTTTCCCTGACAGGTATTCCCTGATCCATTGTGGGCCCTTCCTGTTATCCCTCCTGGTCCCCAGCTTTTGTATTAATCTCTTGTGTGGAACGTGTCAAAGCCTTCTTACACCCCCAAGAAAATCAATCTACCCCCCGTTTTCCCTTTCCCTTACTGCCTTTCCCCCTGTATAGAATCCAGTGGGTTTGTGAGCAGGATTTCCCACCCCTGAAAACCGTGCTGGCGTTTTTGACAAGCTCATTCCTTTCTAGGTGCTCAACCACTTTCTCCGATAATTGTCCATGATTTGCATATTAAAAATGTCAGTAACATGTTGTAGCTTAGTGCTTTGTGTCTGTCTCCTTTTTTTAAAAATTAGGAAAGTCGCTGTCTTGCATACCTCAGGTGGCGCCTTATTTCGATAGGTTTTGGGAGATTGTTGTTAGGGGGGTACCATAGCGCCTTGCCCCCCTCAGGACCCATGGAGAATGTTTTCCGGTCCCATCGCTTTTGAGGTGTGTGGTTTTTGGTGTGTGTGTAAATTTGAAATGTCCTTTGTTTCAATGAGCCGTGAAAATTATTTGCATGTCAAGAAAAAGGCTTTTTTGTTTATCACAAGTTGCTAGAAAAGTGTAGAGGATGCTTGAAGAAAAGGCAGTTGCCGGGGGAAAATGAGAATGTTTGTAGAAGTGCTGGTTGAAGGGTATTTAACTGGCAACGTTTACAGCAATGCAGGATAAAAGGTTTAAGTAGGTTTGCATGTGGGGGAGCTCCCTGAAGGGTAAAAATGGAATGCTTCACCGTGGGTATGATCTAAAGGGAAAAACTGAGGGGGCTTGTCGTTTATGAGCTTGGGTTTATTTTGAAGGTAAATGGTGACCAAAAAACTCAATAGGGAGAACGGCCGAAATAAAATTTTTTAAATTGTTTTTTTTAACAACCCCTCAAGGGAGGGTCCTTGATGCGGTGGGGGCCCTTTGATCAGGGAATTGGTCTGGCCCAGTTCCCAAATTTGGGCCCCTGTATCCCTTTCCATCCCCCCACATGCGCTCCCCATGACCCTTTCGGGTTATTTTTGTTTAAAAATTTTAAAAATTATTTTTTAAAAAAAGGCTAGAAGACCCCGTTTATATTTAAATAAGGAAAATAGGGATTTTTTACACAATTTTTTGGAAGGAGTTTAAAAATAATTTCCCCAATTATTTAAATGAAAAAAATGCCCTATAATTTGGGTCCCAAAATTTCCCCCCCTCAAAAGTTATTAAAAAAGTTTTTCCCGTAAAACTACATTAAAACACCAAAAACCCCCCTTTTAAACCCATGTTGGGTTAAAAATTTTTATTTACATTATTTTTAGGAATTATTTAGTTTTTTTATTTTCTTGCATAAATAAACTTTTCCCCCCTTTGTTTGCAGAGATAAGGATAAAAAATTTTTTAAACCCGGTTTCAACGAAAAAAAGGACCAATTTTAAAAAAATAATTTCTGTTATGGCTCTTTTAAGATATTAATAAGGGGGAGGGGTTCCCCCGGGTTTCCGGCCGGGGGTGGGAACATTAGGTAATTTTTTCGAATAAACAATATATTCCCAAATTTTCAGAGGCTTTACCAAACAAAAAAAAACCTTTTCTTTGAAGGGCCCCCTTGTTTGGGGGGCATTGAAATTCACTCGTTGATAATATTAATCCAACAAATGACAAACTCAAAAAAGTGAATAATGTGCTTTTTTCTTTGGCCCTACTTAAGAATGTACGAATGGGCAAATAGCAAAAGGATTATCTAATAATTGGTGACAAGACCCCAAAAATCAGCATAAGGAGAGAGAAGCTTATGATAACGTTTCGGTCCGACTTGTTTTGTTTACAGGTTTCGAGGAAGATTGAAGCCTCGACTCAGTCCTGTGGTTCATGATCACTTTCCACTGGGTAGAGGACTTTGTCAGACATTTGTCTCAGTGTCTGGCGTCACAAAAACCGAGGAAAAAAACCCGCTTAGCTGTGTAAAACCAGCTGGATATATACATGATAGTATTTATTCCCATACTGTGAGGTGTTATCTATGTATACCCACCGGAAAATGTCTCTTCACTACACTGGACAAGTGTTGAACTAGTGACGTGCAGCCTTAATGGCCTCTTAGTTGACATTTTTAAACTTGATCCATTTTTGGGCAGTGCTTTAAAACATTGATGGGCAAACGTTTTTCGTAGAAGCGTTTGCAAGGAAAGTGTTCACAAAGTCCTTAACAAAAATGTTTTAGGAGCAGGGCGATGTTGATAAAGTTTTTTAGCGTTCAAGTGTTTTATGTATTGATAGCAAAGTGTTTAACGAGCGTTGGTATTAAGAACAAAAGTGTTTGGAACAAAAACGTGGATAAAAGTGATTGAGCCGGAGCGATGTTTAGAACCAAAGTGTTGAAAGGTTGAAAAACCTTGATAAGAAATGCTGATAGCTGACAAGTGTTCAATAAACGTTGGTCACGACGCAAGTGTTACCGTTTTCCATAACGTAAGTAAAATTTTTAAAATGTTTGCAGGACGTTTGGTAAGATCGTTACAGAGGAGCGTTGAAAAACAAGGGAAAATAACTTTTACCAAAATTTTAAAACTGTGAAAAAAGTACCGATAACAAATTTTACCGTAAAAGATCATTTCTCAGCCACTTACTTGGGGCCCAGAATCACTGGGGGTCCAGAATCACTTGGGGCCCGAAAACCTTGGGCTCCCGAACTTGGGCTCCGAACCCCCCTTTTGGGGTCCAGACCATTGGGCCCAGCACCACTTTGGGGTCCAGCACCACTGGGGGCCCCCCCACTTGGGCCCCCCGAAACCCCTTTTTGGCCCCCCCCACGGCCCCCAAAAAGGAAACCTTCTGGGCTCGGGCCCCAAAAATGGCCCGCCCCACTTGGGCCCCAGACCCTTCCCCCCTGAACCCCCCCTTTTTTGGTAAGGAAAAAAAATTTCCTTAATTTTTTCCTTGGGGAAGGGAAAAGCAAAATTCTTTGTTTATTTGGGGATTTTCCCACCCAACAAAACCCAGGGGGAAAAGGCCCCTTTTGTTTACTTCGAGGAAAAAAAAAATTTTTTTTTTCATTTAAAGTTTGGCCTTTTGGGGGGAGTGACTTTTGTTTTGTAAAAAAATATTTACCCCCCGGGGGGGGTTTTAACCCGGCAGTCCCAAAAAAAACGGTTTCCATGGGATTTGTTTTCCCTTTTTTTACAAATGAGGAAAAAAAACTAAATCTTTTCCCTTATTTCAAAATCGTTTTTTGTTTCAAACTGTTAACGTTTTTTAACTTTATTTTTTCCTGTCATAACCACAATTTGAAATAAAATATACCCCCTTTTGAACCTCTCAAAGTCTCTTAAAACGGGGAAAGTTTTAGCCTCTTTTCTCAATTAAGAAAATTTTTTTCCAATTTGGATCATTTTCCTAAGTTTTTGAACAATACATTTTCCCCAACCTTTTTTTTACAAAAAACATCGAAAAGGGTTTGGGGTTTCAAAAGTGTTTAAAAATTTTTAAAAAAGTTTTTCTATAAATTTTTAAACGGTATAGCTTTTTTCCCAATTTTTAAAAATTATAAAAAACAAACCTTTTTAAAATTTTTCTTTTTTGTCAAAAAAATTAAAAAACACGAAATTAAAAAAAAAATGTTCCTTTAAAAAATTAAGAAAATTTTTTTTTTTACAAAGTGTTGGAAGTGTTGAAAAAAAAAGTGGAAATGGCAAAAGTTTTGTTTGTAAAAGTAATTCCCCCTTTTCCAAATGTGTAAAAAACGGTTAAAAAAGGAAGTGTTCAAAAATTTTTAAGGTTTAGTTTGCCCCAAATGTGTTAAAAAGGGAGTTTTTTCAAAAATGTTAAAAAAAGATGATAAAAGGTTGTCAATACTGAACCCTTTTTGGTATTGGAAAATTGGCCCCCTTTTCCCGGGTTTCCGGTTACCCATATTCCCCCGTAAACGAAGGGAGTGTTTGTGTGGAAAAAAGTTTTGTATTTTAAACAACTTGAGAATTTTACAAAATGGTTTTTCAAGGGGAAAATTTTAAAATTTTAAGGAAGTTGTAATGATGGAAAAACTGTTTAAGTTTTTGGCGAACTTGGAAGGTGTGTGTGGGAACAATGGGGTTTTAAAGATTTTGGGGTAAATGTAAATAGGGTTGAAAAAAACCCCCGAATTTAAAAGGGGTATTGTAAAGATCATTTTACAACGGGCCTTTCTAAAACTGGAAGGACAAAAAAGGAAAGCTTCCGGGTGGGTTGGGGGATAAACTGGGGATGCTTTTGGGGAATTTTTTAGGTTTTTAACGGAAAAATTTGAAGGATTACGATTTTTAGTATAATTGGGATTTTGTTTCCAAGAATGGCTTGTTAAATTTAAAGGGACTGAGAATGATTGAAGGGTGGTTATGAGTTGTAAAACCCGGGAAAATTTTAAAGAATTGGATGTTATAAGGTATAAAACAGGGAAGTGTTGGAAGATTCAGGTTGAATGGAATATTTTAGGATGGGGAATTTAGTGTTTAATTTAAAAAGGGGGCTATTTTTCCTTGCAGGTAAATGGAAAAAGTGACAAATATTATGGGGAATTGGCCCCCCATTAGTAAGGTAAAATTCCTTGGGAGGTTCTCTGGTCCCAAAAAATGCGTCCCGACCTTCGTTTTTGGATCGGTTTTGTTGCCACCCATTACCCCCGCCGGTGTTTAAAACCCACGAGTTTAGCGTACTTCCTCAAATCCTCGACATAATTTTACGAGAAAAAATAGTTTGCACTGAAAGGGGTGGGGGAACGATCTGGGGAAAGGGGAATGAAAAAGCTCATTTTAAATTTATATTTAGGCTTGGATATTTCAAAAGAAGTCCTGTGGAGTAGCGATCCCTGATTAAGGTTTACTGTCCCCTGTTTTGGGAGTCTGTGGGAGCAAACAAAACCCTAAATAAAAAATATATAACTACCTTATACAACAATTTCTAAGAAAATTTCCAAGACTGTAGGCAACTTCGAAGTCGGGGACTATGTTCCACGTCAGCCCCCTGGCCCAAATCACCTTTTTTACCCCCATCTACCCATGGAATTTGTCAAGGGGCTTTAACAAAAATTTTTAATCTCAGACCACTAAAATTTCCCAACAAAAAGGGTGCAGTTAGAATGATAACAATTTCATCAGGCAGCCCCACCCCAAACCTACTCACCATACAAAAATCCATTTATTACTGCCCTATTAAAATTTTCATAGAACCCTTAACTCTGATATTAACCTCCCCCCAAAATTCCTTGCCAACCTCAAAAGAACACTGACCATAACACAAAGGGAAGATCACTCTTTTATGTTTCCTCGTTCTTCACACTATCAAAAACTCAAAGCACTAAAGGCCCTTAAAAAAGGGGAATTCATTCCTGTAAAATAAAAGAACATTTCCTGTTTTTAAATTCAAGTCTCTCTCAAAAAATACTTACCCCCCAAAACCAAAAAAATACAATAATGAACTTTAAATTGTTACTTAAATGGTTCTCACAATTAACACAAAAAATGTTAAACTAAAAAACCCAACTAACTTTATTATTTTTTAAAAACAACCTAAAAGAATCCTTTTATGACTGAATGCAACATTGACCGTCTTTTAAAATACTCACTTGGCTTTATAGTAATTGTTTCATTAATGTTTTTATCTGATTTCATCTTTTCTTAGTTAATTTAAGTTAAATTTTTAACCAGCCCGTATGCTACATAGTTTTAAGGGCTTTGGGATGCTGCTCTTATCTGATTTTTGTCCTCGGGATGTTGTCAAATTGAAATAAATAAATAAAAAAATAAAAACCCAAAGTGGGGGGGGGGGGGTGACTATTGACGTGGGTGATGGAGAGTGGATAACTCAAAGGCATTCTCTGGTTTTCGTCCCTTCCGTTTTTTTTCCTTTTATGTTGTCCATTCGAAATACAAGAAAAAAACTTTTTTAGTTTTGTATTTTAAGATCCATTTCGTGCCATTGTTACCAGCGTCAGTTCAAATTCAAAGTTTTTCTTTATGGATTCAATGCTGATTTCAGAAATTTGGTTTTTTTTTTTATTTTATTTAAAAAATATATAACAAAAATTAAATTATAAAAAACCTCCCTTTATTTAAAAAGGTATAAAAACAAATTTCTGAAATAAACACCTTATAAAAATTGCGCAGCACTATGAAATTTTTAACTAAGCCAACTAGTATTTTCCCCAAACCATACATGTGAAAAATCATATAAAAGCATCAACAAAACGATAACATTATAACAAAAATTAAAAACCCTTTAAATTTTTTTTTTTTTTTTTTTTTTTTTTTTTTTTTTTTTTTTTTTTTTTTTTAAAAAATTTTAAATACATTAAAAAAACATAGGATTACCTACATTATTTTCATAGTAAGAATAATTATTAATTGTCAAATATACACACAAGGGTTTTTTAAAATTTTTCGTCCATCCCCTTTTTCATTATGTCCCAATCCCAAGGTAAACACAAAATATACAAATTCTTCTTTTCCCTTATTTAAAACCCTCTTATATACATTATAAACAAAGAAAAACTTTTCCCATCAATAATTTTGGCCTTTAGTGTTTGATTTTATGTCAAAAAAAACCTTTGTAAAGACATTATAAAAAAAAACCAAGTGATATATAAAAAAATCCAAAAACAAACGATATGTAAGGGAAAACTGGTACTCAATTTTTATTTTGAAAAAACTGCAAAGATACAAAAAATATTCAGTACATTACACAAAGGGTTCCATTTAATAGCTAAAGATAATTTTTAAATTTGCCAAACAAGTAAACTTAAATAAACATCACACACCACATTCTTATAACATAAAAACCCACACACATGAGAGTTTTATGAAAACTTAATACAAAATTGTTACCCTCATATCTGGTCATTTTCCCAAAAAAACATAATCCCAGGGGGGACCCCAAGCAGAACTTTTAAACCGGGTTTTTTTTCCACATGGCTGATCCCAAGGGAAAAATTTAAAAAATGAAAAACTAATTTTTTAAGTTGCTAAAGGGGGGTTTTTTAAAAATAAACCTGTTATGCAGTTCATGAGTTTGCTTCAGGGCCCAATTTTAAAGAACAAAAATTAGTTTCCAAGCAATTTTATATATTTTTTTTGGAAAAAAACATCGTCCAAACAAACGATATACCTATCATTTAAATTTTTAACCGCACCCTTACCAATCTTTATCCATTTTTCCCATTTCCCCAATTTTATTCAAGAAGCCAGCCCTTGTTACCCTTTAAGGTATTAACTCCAAAAAACCCCTGACCTTGAATCTGAAATTTCCCCCTTTGAAAATAAAAAAAAAAAACCATCTGTTTCCCGTAATGCCCTTTTTTCTCTGTTTTGTACCTTTAAAAATATCCTACCAGTGCTCGATTCTCTCCCTCACAGATAAAGGCCTGTTTTTACCCATGACGTAAAAAAAAAATCCGCCCCTTAAATATCCGATTTCATTCTGTCCCGGGGGTTTGGGCCCCCCCCCCCCCCAAAACCCCCATCTAAACTTAAAGCTCTTAAGACACAAAACCCCACCCCCACCCACCATTTTTTAACCCCTTTTACCCAAAACCAAACCTTTTACATGTTCCAATCTCTTTCAAAATAAACGGGATTTAAAGACCGTTTTTTCAGGATCTCTCCCCACACAACACTGGGCCCCCCCCCCTGCACGGGGGCCTATTCGCTAGAAAATTCCCCGGACGGCAGTATATTATGTAAAAATTTAAAATTTTTCTCCCTCCCCTTTGGGTCGTTTTTTAAACCGGTTTGCTTTTTAAACGCCCCATATGTCCTTTCTTTTCATACTTTGGGTAATTTTTCCCCCCCCCCTTAGCCACTAAACCCCCCTGCCCCTACCGTGCCCAATTTGCCAAACGATCTTGCGTGGATCTTTTACATAAATTAACATCCTCCAAAATGGTCCTCACAACTCTTTACATCCGTTCCCGGGCAACCAACGTACCAGTCCCGTTTATCCAGGTCCAAAAAACCCCGCCCCCCCATTCTAACCCCCCTCTCAAGTGCTATGTTTGACTACCCTGGGCCTTTTTTCCAATTATCAGGGTTTTTTTAGCCCCAGGCCCCCCCGGCCAAAACCGGAAGGGGGACACCACATCCCTTCCCCTTAACCAAACAAACCCGAACCCCAAATTATTATATACCGCGTTAACATACGCTTTTCATCATATGGATGTAACGGAAAAATAAAGCCACATGCCACAACTTACTGAACAAAATCACATTCACCACAATTGCGCGCTGATGTATAGACAAGCCTCCTTCCCTCAAACCTGTTAAACGACCTAAAACCCTCTCTACAGCCTCACTTGAATTCACCTTCCTCGCATCCTGTGTGTTATCCCTATGCACAATCCCACACACCTTAATTTGATTTACTAAAGGCCAGCCTTCCCTCTGGCCTAATACCACACCCGCACAATCCCCCACCTCCATAAGCATTGATTTTTCCTTATTAACCGTCATTCCGGTTGCTTTCCCGAAACATTCCACCAATTCGCTCACTTTTCCTAAAACCTTGGCTCCACGAAATAAAACCGTAGTGTCGTCCACGTAACCTATAATTCCTGATTGTACCCCCACCCAACCTTGCTTGTCATCCTGTCGTACAATCCCCCTCACGGCTCTAAAAAACGGGTCCTGAATCAACGCAAAAAGAATTTGTGATATAGGACACCCCTGCCGTAATCCCCTATGCATCCTAACAACTTTTCCAACCTACCGTTTACCTGCACCCTAAACGTAGCCTGCTCGTACAAAACCTGTGCCCAACTAACAATTTCCTTTCCGAAACCTTGCCACTGCATAAACTTCCATAATGCATCTCTCTCCACGCAATCGTATGCAGCGTGCCAATCTAAAGCTAATATTCCACCCTTATTACCCCTCCCGCTTTCCTCAATGAACCTGCGAATAATTCCTTGTCCCACACACATAGATCGTCCTGGCACACCATATTGTCCCTCGTCCAGAACTCTCTCCAAAACCCGTTTTATCCTATTTCCTAATAATTTCGCAAAAATTTTATAGTCGCCACACATTAATGAAATTGCCCTATAATTATGTATATAATTCCCAGATTTTTTTTTCGGGACTAGAACAACCACCCCTGTTCTTTGTTGCTGTCCCATAATGCCACTACTTTTCATGGCATTAAATAATATCACCAAAAAATCGCGAATACAATCCAATTGTCCTTGTAAAAATCACAAGGGATTCCGTCAATCCCCGGCGACTTCCCTACACTCATACCCTCCACAGCTAACCTAATCTCTTCTTCACTTATAGGTCCATTCAAAGCCAACCTGTCCATGTACTCTAGATTACAACGTACATATTCACCCATTTTCCCCAGCGCCCCCTTAGAAATCCCAGCATTTTTGTATTGCAATTCATACCATGCGTCTACAAAGGTATTCATAGCCCCCTACTAAAGTTTCCCAATGACTCCTGAACCTCTAATTCCATTAATTCTGTCGCCTTACGGCGTCTGCCCTGCTCTCGCAAGACAAACGCCGAAGGACGGTCACCCCATAAAACCTCATCAATTCCACTTGCTATCCGCGCCGCATCAAAAATACGATTGTGAAAGTCTCTAATTAAGCGTTTTAAATTTTCAATTTCAACCACCGGATACACTCCCCCACCCTTTGTATAACATGCTTGCAGTTGATTTTCAAGATAGTTCAAGAGCCCATACTGCATTCTCTTGTCTTCTTTTCTTGCTGCTGATAAAAATTCCTCACCTTCACCTTACCGACAGTATCCCACCATTCGACTATATCAATTCCCTCCTTCCATTCAGCCCACCATCCTCTCCAAGCACTCACAAAATCTTCCCTCACACCTCTTTTGTGCATTAAACCCACATTCAACTTCCAGAAACCTCTGTAACGCCTCGGTAATCCTACCCAGTCAACATCCGCCATAACACCTCTGTGATCAGAAAAGCTCACATTTAGCACACGTACACTCCTGATGCTGACACCTCTAGAAACGTATATGCGATCCAGTCTTGCCGCATACTCCCTTCTAACGAACGTATGCATGACCCCACCCACCTCATCCCCCCCCCCACATCCGTAACATTAACACTCCGCAAAAGGTCCCCTAAATATCCTGAAAAAAAAACTCTCCCTCTCGGTTCGACATCCTTGCGACGATCAATGCAATTCCAATCACCCCCAATAATCGTGACGACTGGCAGTGATCTTAAATGGTACACCAACACGTCCCTAAAAAACGCATTTTTTACACGCATGTCACCTTCCGCCGGTCCGTACACCCCCAGGAAGGCCACCCGAACCCCACCCCACACCCCATCAACCCTAACAACCCTCCCCTCCTCCCCAACCTCATATGTTTGCAAAGAAAACGGGCTAGCCTCTTTAACTAACACTGCTACACCACCTTTCAGTCTATTAGAACAACCCATGTACAAAATATATTCAGGAATCAGCAATTCACCTAAAGATTTATAATTGTGTTCTTGTAAGAATACAACATCGGGTACATAATTTTTTAACAAAACCTCCAAATACTTACGTTTTTCAACAGACCTTAACCCATTTATATTTAAAGTAATACACTTGAACGTTTCATTGGAGGTTTACCCTTGGATACCTTGACATTCTTGGTTCCCTTGTGTGTATCTCCACTTCTTCCCCCCCCCTGTGTCGTTCTCCTTGACATGCTGAACACATGTAGATTTGCCCTTGTCTCTACGAGTCACATCGCACCATGCTTTGTTCCCCGACCGTTGTCCTGGTGTCAAAACATCTTGAGAGTCAGATATCACCGCCACCGCGGCCAGTATCCATCTCATCTTCAGAACTGTTGTTCCTATGAACTTCCACGACCACAACCTGATGTTCAGCAATATGCCCGGAGGATGCCCCGTCCTTCTCCTTCACACTTACATCCTCTAAACCACCGTGAAGCCCCTCAGATGTGGAAGCATCCAATAAAACATTCAGAACTTCTTGAATAGATTGCTCCACGTCAACCTGAGTATGAACGAGATCTTCCTCTGTCGTCGCCGATACCACGCCCACGTCCTCCACTGCACCAGGGAGGGTTAGACATATCGGCGAGTCTTCAACCCCACCCTCTATCTCCTCCTACCATGATTTACGAGGCAATATATGTTGTTGTGTAGCAGCAGCATGTGAACGCTGCTCCGTAGAAACATCAAACCGCCTTACTTCCGTCGTTTTATCACGTCTTGTAGGGCATTGCGCCGCCATATGGTCATACATCCCACAAAGCCTGCACGTACGCCTTTGTCCTGAGTACGTAACGTACACTTGCGTACGAAAGTCCTCCATAACCACATACGACGGAATAGGGTGCTTGAGGGACATTTTCAGGGAGAAAGACCCCTCCAGCATACCAACTAGAGGACCATCATGCCACCGTCCCATAGTTGCCATATGAACCGTGCCATAGCGTGCAAAAACATTCCTCAAATCACTCTTGTCCGCCTCAAAAGGAACGTTTCGTACCTTGATCCAGGTGTAAAAACGGGAGACGTCGTGAAGGCGAACAGTGACACCAGGATTAACAGTTTTGATCACATCCTGATAAGTGGCAACCATAGTTTCGTAAGTACTATTTTGTCTGAATTTGACAAAAAGCCTCGAATTTCCGTTCAAAGAGACACCATAAAGATCTTCATTATTGATGCCATATGTATCTCGAAGTATCGCAGTAAGCAGTAGATGTGTATTCTGATTGTTGAACGAGCCTGTCACCAATTGAAGGCAGACGGTGTTGACTCGCCTACGTGCACCTTCCGCCATTGTGAGTGCACTGAGGAAAACTGCGCAGCAATCAACAGAGTCAGGAGCTACTGCGCAGCCTGTCCGTACGGCCCAAGAGCGATACGAACAATGCATCACTATTTATTACAAGGTGAGGGACAATGGCTAGATGTGTGCAATTTGGGCTGGCAACAGTTCTCCCATATGAGAAATCGCTCCTATCATAATTACGTGGTGTAGCAGTAGCCTCAGTCTTCACCGTATGTAAAGTTATCGCCGATGCTTTGTCACAGCATTAATTCTGATGTAGTTTGTGTCCTTAAGTTGTGACTTTAAATAAAAATACTGTAAGTAAAATCTGGGACTCGAGAAATTTAGCCAGCGTTCCTTGAAGCTTAATTCTTGACGCATTAGTCAACTACGCCACCATCCCTCAAACGTTAGGTGTCCAGCAAGTACACTGGACATGCCACTGCTAACACGAGCACATTCGTGGCCGTGGATAGTTACAGAAACTGCTTTCATTATCCTCCCATGTGTTGTGTGTTGTGTGTGTGTGTAGATAAACAGAAGAATGGACGGAGATACAAACTATTGTCCTGATTAGTATTAGATCCAATGCTCTACCACTGAGCTACGAGGCTTCTAATAGAAAAGTTACCCAGTTTCTGGTGTGTCACGTCTGCGCCAGAGGCCTCCAACTGTGTCCTAAATATCCTTTCCCACAGCTCCAGTAGCCTTATACTCCTCAAGGTCATATAGTCTATGAATCTGAGATAATTCGTAAAAGACGACTATCAGTAAATAAACAGAAGAATGTACGGGGATTCGAACTTGGTGGTGAACGGGAAAGGGTCAGCGCTCAAACCCCTGCTACAATCCTCTCCATTCTTCTATTTGTTATAAAATAAATTAATTCCAGATTGTGCATAATTACTTTAATTTTCAGCAAAACGTCGACAGTTTGGGTTTTCCTTTTTGGGGAAAATAAGTTTATTTTGCCTGTTTCACCACAAGAAAAAAACTTTTTATTATAACCAATTTTTACTTCATGTTGTTTAGAGTTTAGAGAGTTTTTCCTTTTTACACTTAACTTTATACTTTTTTTAAAAGATAAAAATTTGAACTGAGGGTATAAATCCTCTTTTCAGTCATCTAAACCTCAGAAAAAAAATTTTTCTCCCCATAAAATCTCGTTTTCATTATGAGTGAAGAGGAATGATAAAACCCACCATGAAGTCAATGATGAATCAAAGTCTAGATAAATGCTGCACTCTGGATCCAATAATCAAATAACCGGTCAGGGGGGGAAAAAATTGGGGCATAATTTTGTTAAGCGTTATTTAAGTTTTTTAAAGCTGTGGTAAGTAAAAGCTAACCAGTCAAGAAAATAATATCAAGGGAATAAGTATCTGTAAAAATAAAAACTGTCTTTTTAGCCCCGGAAACAACCCTTCGCAAAGGGACTGCGTTTTCAAAACTGATTTCGTAATAGTTAAGTCCCCGTCTTGTGTATGAGGGATATTTTAGGACTTTGAAATCCGCACCCACAAATTATCTCCAAAACCTTCTCAATTTTTACCAATTTAATTTCCTTTTCTCTCTTAAATTTTTATTTTTTTCCCCCGGTTTAGCTGAAACCTTCTCATCATTAAGTCTCACCTTTATCCCCTCTACCTTTGCTAGCCCCCGTCCCCTTTCTCCTGCTTTTGTCTTTCCCCCTTTTTCTTTTCTTTCTTTACTTTAAAATTAAAACTTGAAATTTCTTAGAATCCTTACCCATTTTTACCATGTCAAAATTCTGCCTTTTTGAAAACCCCGGGAAAGTACCCCAAAAACAAACCAAAAAAAAAATAAAGAAAAAAAAAAGGGAAGGGAAAAAAATAGTTGGGAAAAAAAACTTTTAAGGAAAAACTTAAAAAGAGAAAATTTAAACTAAATTTTTTAAAGAATAAAATTTTAGCAAACCCCAAAAAATTAAAACTGGGGAAAAAAGGCTAATGAAAATGTTCAGGATTTTTATTCTGGAAATGTTTTGGGGGGTTTTTATCCTAAAAAAAATAAAGGGGGGGTTTCCCCCCCCCCCCCCCCCTTCCCCTTCCCCCCTTTTCCCCCCCTGGGGCCCTCCCCCCCCCCCCCCCCCCCCCCCCCCCCCTCCCCCAAAAAAACCCTTCCCACCCAAAAAAAATTTCCCCCCCCCTTTCCTCCCCCCCCCCCCGGGGGGCCCCCCCCCCCCCGCTTCCCCCCCCCCCCCCCCCGCCCCTTCAACCAAAAAACAACCGGGGGGCCCTCCCGCGCCCCCCCTTTAAGGGTTTCACTTTGCCTTTTTCTTTCATTTCGCCGTTCCCTTTCCCCCCAACTTTTTGCTGTTCAATTTTTTTTAAAAAGGGAATAAATTAAACCTTTTTGCGGTTTTTTTTGCCCCCTTTTACCAAAAAGGGCCTTTTTCCCAAGGGAAACCCCCAAAAAAAAAAAATCCAATACAAACCCCACAAAATGGTTAAAAAAAACAAAACCCCCAAAAATGGTAATACAAAAAATAAATGATTCAAAAATTTTAAACAAAAACAAAATTCCACAACACTGAAAAAGACAATCACAAATCTCCACTAACTAGTAATACAAATTACTAATCCCCAAATGTGGCATGCAAAGAGTACGTACCTTTTTCGGGCATAAACCACCCCATTTACAGGCTTCTCCCCCAACCGCGAACCAGGTTGCAAAGGGTTGGTGAGGGCCCCATCTTTTTCAACTAGTGACCAGGTTCAAACCAATAAAAAGGGGGGGTTGGCAATCGCAGGGGTTATGGGGTTTTACCGTCCCCTTTCTCCCCTTGTTTTCCCCATTCTAGACGGTTGAAGCAGGGTCTCTATTTTGTGGCTTCTATTTCTCCCTTGCTTACCGTGACGTGCACTAACTTATTACTGTACATAGTGTACATTTTTGCTGTTCTAAATTGGTAAAGAAAAATTAAGTCTAAACTTTTTTGCTGTGTTTCTTTGCCCCCATTCACCTGGGATAACGGCCTTTAAAATCCAAAGGGTAATCTCCACAACAGGGGTGATACAACAACACTAATCCCACAACAAGGAAATACAACAATACATAATCTCCACAACACTGGAATACAAAAATTTACTGATCCCCACAACACGGGTAATACAACAATCAATAACCCCCAAAACTGGTGATAAAAACAATAAAAATTCCAAACACTGTAATAAAAACAAACAACATAAAAGTCGATCTTTTAAATATTTCCCTGATCAAAGGCGGGAAACCTACAATAACCAGAAGGGGTTCTAAATTTACGCAAAACCACAAAATTTATTGGGAAAACAGTTTCTTCTAAAAAAACTTACAAAAAAATCTAACATGATTCGCATTTACTTTGAATCAAGTTCTTATATTCCTACCCCTGGCAAGCTTGCTAGTTACCAGGGAAAAGGGAAGGGGGATCACGGCCCCTACCAGAAAAGAAAACCAGTATAATAAAAAATCCATTAATCAAAATACAGATATCGAAAAATGCACGAACTTTAATAATAATAATAAAATAATAATAATAAAATAATAATTAAAAAAAATATGTATTTTAAAATCAGGTATAAAAGGGAATAGCGGGAACCCCGGTTAGTCAGGTGAAAAACTACAATGGCCCCCGGATGAACAGCGGGCCTAAGGCCCCAGGGGGGGGGAATACGTATAATTTACAGTGCTGTGGAAACCCAGTGTTCCCTGTATGGCTTAGTTAAGAACAATTTACGAGCATTGCGTACGATTTTTTAATGGGCATGCCAGAGGTTCCCCTATAAAATGAAAGTTTTGCTAAAAGTTTTTAGTGCTGCAGAAATTTGTTGGAAACCTAATTTGCAGAAGTGATTTCCCTGATTTGGGACTTTGTGTACCATCATCCCTACGTGGGTTTAAAAAAGAGTGGGGAAATTTCTGGCCTGCTGTGTGACCTTGAAAATGGCACTATAAGACCGCATCCACTTACCCCCCTACTGCTGTGTCCGTGAGGTGAATGCCCCTTCCCCGTTTTTCCCTATTCCCGGTACCCTTTAGCTCTCCCATTTCCATAGGGGATAAGGGCGAGTTTAACCGCCCCAGGCAAACAACCCCAAACCAGCTTGCCAAGGTAAAAGTTACACTGCAGTTACATCTTTTTCTGAATCCCAAATGCCTTTGTGAACGTTCTACGTGTTCCGGCCGTACCTTGGGTGTTGTTAGAACCTTTTTTTTGTGATTTGTGAATACTATGAAACACGGGAATTATTTTTTCCCCGTTTTGAAAGGCTAGTACCTGGAAACTCCCGGAGACGGTTTTTTAACTGTAAAAAGCCAGAGGTTCATCTTAAACATATTAAGTTTGTTGTTTATTTGTCCACAGGGAAAATTTGTTTTCTTCCTGACACGTGCGCTAGCTGTGTTAAGTGCTGGGGGTTTTGGAGAATTAAGGTAGGAAATTTGGTAACTTCGAGACGACTGTCCCCCGTGAATGCCCTTGAAAATGGCACTGCACCCACAGGCCACTACACCCACATTCCGTGTCTACGGGGTGAATACCCCTTTTCCTTGCCCCTTTTTTTCACCGTATCCTTTAGCCCATCGCCTGTGAAACTCCTGTCAGCTTGAGTAAGTGATGGTGTTGACGTAGATGAGGGTAAAGGCAATTTAAAACATATTTTATAAACGGGCCCGGAAAAAAAAACGAGGCTTCCAGAAAAAGCTTGTGAAGCATACTGGGCCCCAACCCCCCCAAAGCTGTCAGGTTTGATTTCCCTAACAACATGAAAAGGCCCAATTTAACGGGTTTTTCTAAGCTATTTTAAACAATCATGAAAAACGTTTAATTTTTGTCCGCGATGAGGATAACACGTCTTTGTCCCCTAATGATTCAGCATTATAACAAATTTCCACTCACGAATACCCAAAATCAACTCCGGCTGCCCCCCAAGGGCACCTAAAGTGCTTATTGTCATCTAAAACTCAACAAGCCTTAAACCCTCAATATTGGGTCAGACAAGTTGCAACCCCTCGTCGATTTCCCCAAGGGTTTGTTTTAGTGAGTGGACTGGCCGGGGCTCCCCACGCTAATTCACTCCCGGCACCCCCTCAACAGGATTACATTGCTTGTACAGACCCCCTAAAACGTCGATGTTATAAGTGTCAACGTGGGCCACATCCCAGGAAATCCCATCTAAGTCACTGGGTGGTTGTGCCAATGCTCATCCTTCTGAACGGTTTTTCTATGATCAACAGCAACAACTGTTCTAAACAAGTTCAATTTGGGAAAGACCCAGGAGTCACAGCAGCTCATGCTGACTGCAGTGTGGGGCTGCGCATCGCACCCAACCGACTTACCCTGACCCCTCTAAGGGCCCCCCCAGGACTCCGGGTCCCTGGGATCTGAATACGGGCTCTGCTCCCTCAACAATGGGGTTGACCCCTCCCCTGGGGACACGCAACAGACCTCCACACGTGGGCTGTCAATACCACCCTAGTGGTCAGCTGACAGTCAGCCAAATAGCTCAGCTCCCGGCTTACGTCTCCAGATGTTCCAAGTCTTGCCCTGGGTATACAACCTGATGTCGGCATAAAAGTACGGGAAACACAAAAAAATTTCTCCTGAAAACAAAAAACTTGAACAACAAAAGGGGAAAATGTGTAGTGTACCAAAAACAAGATTGTCAAAATTTGTGAAAGCAATGAAAGGGCTGCTGAAAAAGGGGTGGGGTGTTCTTAATACAGAAATGACGAATATAATACTGTGTTGATAACTGTATGGCAATAACGAAGGCTAGGTGTCAATGATGTTAAAAATAGTGATGCCCGTAATAAAGTGGTGGTAAAGGTGTTGAGGGAAAGGGTGTCTAAAATGTTAGTAATGTGATGAGCGAAAATTTAAGTGGGGTAAAGAGGTGAGAAGCGTGTGCTATAATGTTAGTAATAGTGATGAGCGTAATTTAAGGGGGTAAAGTGTGATGAGACGGTGGTGTCTATAATTTTAGTAATATTGATGACATAATATATGGTGGTGCAGAGGTGATGGGGTTAGTCACATAGACTTAATGTTGAATACAATACTGTTGCCCAAATGAAAATGAAAAAATTTTGGTAGGGGCGTGGTGTGACAGTTGTGTGTTTGCGTTAATGTTATGGAGGAGGGAATGTGAGTGGTGGTGTCACCTATCTACATTACACATAAACGCGTCTTGCCCTGGGTTTACGAAGACCCCACGACCCTTTACAACTGGAGGTGCCCTTACAAAACCATGGACGGGGGTTCACTGTTGACATTGATAAGGGTCGGCTATTTTATGAACAATTTTTTTTTTTTGCGAAAAAACTCGAAAGACCCGGGACTACTATAAGGGATAAAAACTCGTATAAACTTTCTATATTAAGCTGGAACTTTTGATCCTTAGAAAAAGCTTCCTGAACTTCATCAAAAAGTAACCATCGAACCCATTGATTTTGGGTCTACAAGATGCAGAGCCCCTGAAAAACCCCAAACCCCCTAAATTACCATCATTTGTTGCATTAACCCCAAAATTATAATCTTGTGTTCTATATTTTAAAAAATAACTTCCCCATAAACTTTTGACACAAGAAAACAAGGGCTAAAAATATCAGGGGTGTTAGGATTTATATAGGGAACTCTCCCCCCAAACATATTTAACTTTATGCCCCTGCTGATAAATTTAATTATTGGGAAGCTCCCAACTTGTGCCATTCGGGCCTACTCTTATTATTGGCGTTACAATGGAGACACAAAAGTTGGGAAAAAACCCATTTTGGGGGAAATCGTAAGGGCAATAATTTTTGTACTCTTAAACAGTCATAAAAATGAAAAATTTTAGGTGACCTTAACCCCAAAATACTATGGGGCGTCCTTGATTGTGCCGGGGCTTCAACATTACTTCTGCCAGCTGTGATCTTCATTGTAACAGATATAGCGTTGATCTTTCCCTAGGCAACCTCTTTTAATTTTGGGAAATACTACCCTTTCCCCTGGGGGGATATTAAAAGGGAACGTTTTAATTTTCCCCACAGATCAGCATAGACTTTGTTGCACATGTACTGACGGTAAAATTTCCCTAGAGTGTCCTGTAGAGCCTTTAAACAATGATCTTGTGAGCGTATTCAAACACTTAAGCCGACTGAAACCTTTTGGGGACTCTAAACCCCAACAAATTCCCATATAATCTACCTCCTTCAAAACCATACTTATTAAAAAATGATTTAAACTTCTACAGAAACGTACTGCTCGCAGACTAGGCCTCCTATAGAAAACATCGTCCCCTGGAATGCGAGGCTTTTCCCAAACTGCCCTTGCTGCTGCCAGAGAGGTATGACGACGGGGGCAAACCACGGAAAAATTTGTCAAGGGTTTTAAATGCCACACCCCCTTCCGGGGATGGAGGGACAAAATAGAATTAAGGGTAACCAAACTGGGCAATCGCGCACCCTACCCCTTTATGGGGCGAATGAGTTAGTCAGTGCTTGGGCTTCATCAGTAGACAACTTCCCAGCCCAACAGGCAAAATTAAATGAAAAATTTGATGCGGGGAAGACTTGTTTGCTTTATGCTCAGTTGAACTTCCCTTTCACAATTATGATTGAGAGCGCAACAAAGGGGGCAACTCACGTCGCCTGGGAGGATTATTCTTACAACAACTCAGATTGCTGTGTCGGGTACCAGATAACCCTTTCTAATTATATAAAAAGCTATTAACTGGGGAGCCCCCCTCAATCTTGGCCCAAACACCTCACTTCCAAATTTCCTAACCCAATCAACAAAAGCTTTTCGCCCAATATCTCTTACACTGCTTGTGTAAAACATTTGAGAAAAAAATTTTTTAATCGTCTCATGTACAGAATAAAAAATTTTTGTTCCCCGGTTACAGGGTTTTTCATGCGGGAAAGGAGCGTGCATCTTTGCTAGCCACCTTTCTCACCCTGCACATGACAGTCATAACTCCCCCTTCCCTCGATGTACCAAACCGCAGTAAAAATTTATGAACTTGCCAGAAGGATGTTGGGGGTGGCTTTCCCCCCGCGGATTAAAGGACCTTCCAACAAAAAAATCGTTGTGTTTTCCCGGGGAATAGAGTGTAACAAAGACTTTGAATTAGGAACCCCCACGGGGAGTGTGCCCATCCCACACTTTTCAATATTCAAATTTAAAATGCATTATTAATGCAGCCCAGTCGCCCCCTAATTAGTGATTATTTTTCTGATGATATAAGGGTTTACACCACCGGGTTCTCCAACACCAAAACATTTCTTATCATTACTAGCCCCCGTGTCAGGAATGGGGTTGATAATCCTACTGAAAAACAAAACTCAATGTCGTCCTCCTGACAGGAGGGACGTTCGTCAGATCCAAATTTCTTGATGGGTCCTTCTAGAATATGTAAACAGATACAGGTATCTAGGCTTTGAGGTTTCCCCTACTTTGGGCCTGTTGAACAAGACTTTGTCGCAAAAAAAGACGATAAGAGCACTTAATTGTGGCAGGGGTTCACCCCAGGTATGGGGCTAAAGTTAAAATGTGAAAATGATGTATCGCTTTATATTGATCATTGGGTTTATTATGCTGCGCCACTATTGTCTTGGTCTGACTGGGAAATTGGGGGGCTGGAAAAAAAGCAGAAGAAGCAATGAAGAAATCCTAGGATGCCCCCCTACGCCAAAATTTTAAAAATGCAAAAAAAACTTGATATTCCCAAACATCAAGATCGTGTTACTGAAAGAAAAACCTTAATTGGGGGTTAAAAAGCTCAGGCAAACTCTTCAAACCCCCGCCCGAAGCCCCTCCAAACTTTTCCCCAGCATGGTGAAAAATTCCAGAGGATCGAAAAAAATGGAACCACCTCCGCGAAACAATTATGTCTTGCAAGTAAGGAACAGCGGGCATTCTCCGCTATGGAAATTTCCCCATTCCAAAATACCCCTTCTCCATTTCCCCCCCAAAAATTTTTAAATCACAACCAAAACTTCGCCCTTTAACCAAACATAGGCCTTTAAACTGTATTGATAACTTAGTCACACAGCCAACTTCCCGCAATTATTTCGTTGATGGTTTCTGTTTTACAATCCCCTAGTTTCAGCTGGGTGTGCTGTTGTCTACAGAGGATGGCTTCTTAAAGAAATTGGAGACGCATCAAAAATTTGGGGCCCCTACCCCCAGAAAGAACTGTTTGCCATACTTTGCACTGAAATGCCTTTTATAAAGATTGCAGTTTTAATTTTTAAATGATTCCTCTGTCACCATAAAAAGCTCTCAACTCATTAAGCATAAATTGTGGCTGCTTTTGTCAAAGCCAGACACAGGTAGGTAGGATTGGGACAGTGGAGTCAAGTCACATGCTGTGGAAACCACTCCCTTGGGCTTCAAGCTGTTTAAATGATAAATTGGGTAAGCTTTATGCTTTCAAAGAGGGGGTGATTACAATCTTGGGTTTTCAGGTAGTAGTTTTTAGAACATAATACGAAAAGAAATTCAGCTGAATTTTATGGCTTAAAGGGTCAGGGGGATTTACACCATGAGTCCATCATCATCATTCATCATGAGGAGGGCCACATGCTATGGTGCTCCAACAAAAAAGCAGACTCTTTGGGTTCACTACCGCCCCGGGTCCGGCTGGGTTACATATCTTTGGGAGGTTAAAACACCACAACCAGATGTAGACCAAACGAAATGTAAAAATTTCCAGATGGATTTTGTCACACCCGCTCGTTATTATGGGTGCGATAAAATTTTAAAGAATTTAGAAAAACCACTCGGAAGTGTTTTAAAAATGGCTAAGTATTTTATCCACAGGGTATATTACAGACCATTCTGGGGAAATAAACCCCGACTTTTCAGCTGAAATAAAACATTTTCCAATGTGCTGTGTGTTTTGGGGGTGTGTGGGGTTTTGTGTGTGTGGGGTGTTGGTGTGTGTGTGTGTGGTTTTGTGGTTAGGGGTGTGTGGTTTTGAGGGGTTGTGTGAGGTTTGTTGGGGTGTATGAGTTTTGTGTGCGTTGGTGTGTAGGTTTGTGTATGGTTTTGTGTGTGGTGTGTGTGTGTGTGTGTGTGTGTGTGGGTTTTGGTGTGTGTGGTGAGTTTGTTGTGTGTTGGTGGTGTGTGGGAGAGGGGGGTGGTATATTTTTTAGGTTGTGGGGTGTGGGGTTGTTTTTTTTGTTTGTGGTGTTGTGTGTTTGTATTTATGTTGTTGTGGTTTATTTAATTTGGTTTTTTGTTGTTAGAAAAAGGAGCCCTCCTTTTACCCCATTTGTGGACCTTTTAATGTAAAACTTTATCTAAATTTTGTTTCAATTTAGTGAAAAACGTAAAATTTTCTTCCAAAGTATTTTTTCCTTGTAACTTGTAGTTCATTACCTTGACCATTAGCCTCAAAAATTTTTACCCCCCGCCCATTTGGGGATTGTATTTAAATACCCCCTTTAATTCTCAGATGGATAGACATGGGTTATTACCTTTGGAAAGTGATTTATTACCGTAAATTGTAAATTCCTTTTGTAATTGCTCACTTCAAAACTTTGGGCCCTTTCCCGGCCTTATGCCCGAACTTTAACCGGCCCCGGATGGTATGGGTGTTAATAAAATATTAAAAAATAACAACCGTGAATAAGATTTTAAGTAAAGCCTGTTAAAGGGAAAGGGAATGATTTGGGGTGGGAAAAAGGGCCCCGGGGGAAAAGGGGCGTTGGGGTTAAGCAGCTTACAGGCTGGTTGCAAGGCCATTGGGTAAGGGCCACGTCTATGACCGAGGTAAACCCGGAGGGGGTTTTTAGAGGGCGTTTGGTGATGAGTCGTGGGGTGAAGGCAAGCAGGGGGTGCATCCATCGGGGAGCCAATTACACCCTCGTCTAAACTGCCGTTTGGCAGGCGCCACGCTGGGAGACGAGGCGCGCACTTGGGGGGGACGAGGGCGCATCTGGGGGTGACGATTGGCAGGGTTGGGGGGTAAAGAGGGGCGCAGGGTTGGGGGTGCGAGGGCGCACGTTGGGGGTGACGGGCGCGCAGTCTGGGGGTGACGAGGGGCGCAGGGCTGGGGGCGAGCGCGCACTCTGGGGGTGACGAGGGCCACGTCTGGGGTGACGAGGCGCGCACGTTTTGGATGACAGGGCGCCCGTTGGGGGTGACGAGGGGCAGTCTGGGGGTGACGGGGGCACGTCTGGGGTGACGAGGGCCCGTCTGGGGGGGAGAGGTTTTGGGCCCCGTCTGGGGGGTGGGGGGGACGAGGGCGCACGTTGGGGGTGACGAGGCGCACGTCTGGGGGTGAAGGAGGTGGCACGTCTGGGGTGACGAGGCGGACGTCTGGGGGTGAGGGGGGCGCACTCTGGGGGTACGAGGGGCGCCGTCTGGGGGGACGAGGGGTTTAATCGGGGGTGCGGGGCGCACGTCTGGGGGTGAAGGGCGCACGTCTGGGGGTGAGGGGCGCAGTTGGGGGTGACGAGGCCGCATCTGGGGGGAGAGGGCGCCGTCTGGGGGTGAGAGGTGCGCAGCTGGGGTGACAGCGGCACGTCTGGGGGTGACGAGGCCGCACGTCTTTTGGGTGACGAGGGCCACGTCTGGGGGTGACGGGGGGCACGCTGGGGGTGACGAGGCGCACTCTGGGGGTGACGAGGCGCCACGTTTGGGTGAGAGGTGCCACTCGGGGGGTGACGAGGGCGCACTCGGGGGTGACGAGGGGCACGTCCGGGGGGGGTGACGAGGGGCACGCTGGGGGTGCGAGGTGCGCACGCTGGGGGTACAGGGGCGATTTTGGGGGTACAGGTGCCACGTCGGGGTACGAGGGGGCACGTCTGGGGGTGACGAGGGCGCACTCGGGGTGACGAGGTGCGCACTCTGGGGGTACAGGTCCACGCTGGGGGTGACGGGCGCGCACGTCTGGGGGACGAGTGCGCACGTCTGGGGGGGAGAGGGGCGCACGCTGGGGGTACTGGGGCCCGTCTGGGGTGCAGGTTTCCACGTTGGGGGGGGCGAGGTCGCACGCCCGGGGGGCGAGGGCGCACCCGGGGGGTGACGAGGGCGCACTCTGGGGGGGGGAGAGTGCCACGTTGGGGGTGACGAGGGCGCCGTCTTGGGGGGGACGAGGGGCACGTCTTGGGTGACGGGTGCGCACGCCCGGGGGGACAGGGCCACGTTGGGGGTGACGAGGTGCGCACGTCTGGGGGTGACGAGGTGCGCACGTCTTGGGGTGACGAGGTGCGCACGTCTGGGGGTGACGAGGTGCGCACGTCTGGGGGTGACGAGGTGCGCACGTCTGGGGGTGACGAGGTGCGCACGTCTGGGGGTGACGAGGTGCGCACGTCTTGGGGTGACGAGGTGCGCACGTCTGGGGGTGACGAGGTGCGCACGTCTGGGTCATCAGACAGAGTTATGGGTTGGTAATAAAAATATAAGAATATGCTACTTGCTTAACAAATAAGCTGCGTAAAACTGTATCAAATGTGTGGAAGGTTATTAAAATTAAGTTAAGGTTACAAAACTATCAACCGGGATAACTCACTGACACAAGAACAAAACTATCAACCGGGATAACTCACTGACACAAGAACAAAACTATCAACCGGGATAACTCACTGACACAAGAACAAAACTATCAACCGGGATAACTCACTGACACAAGAACAAAACTATCAACCGGGATAACTCACTGACACAAGAACAAAACTATCAACCGGGATAACTCACTGACACAAGAACAAAACTATCAACCGGGATAACTCACTGACACAAGAACAAAACTATCAACCGGGATAACTCACTGACACAAGAACAAAACTATCAACCGGGATAACTCACTGACACAAGAACAAAATCTATCAACCGGGATAACTCACTGACACAAGAACAAAACTATCAACCGGGATAACTCACTGACACAGAAACAAAACTATCAACCGGGATAACTCACTGACACAAGAACAAAACTATCAACCGGGATAACTCACTGACACAAGAACAAAACTATCAACCGGGATAACTCACTGACACATAGAACAAAACTATCAACCGGATAACTCACTGACACAAGAACAAAACTATCAACCGGGATAACTCACTGACACAAGAACAAAACTATCAACCGGGATAACTCACTGACACAAGAACAAAACTATCAACCGGGATAACTCACTGACACTAGAACAAAACTATCAACCGGGATAACTCACTGACACAAGAACAAAACTATCAACCGGGATAACTCACTGACACAAGAACAAAACTATCAACCGGGATAACTCACTGACACTAGAACAAAACTATCAACCGGGATAACTCACTGACACAAGAACAAAACTATCAACCGGATAACTCACTGACACAAGAACAAAACTATCAACCGGGATAACTCACTGACACAAGAACAAAACTATCAACCGGGATAACTCACTGACACAAGAACAAAACTATCAACCGGGATAACTCACTGACACAAGAACAAAACTATCAACCGGGATAACTCACTGACACAAGAACAAAACTATCAACCGGGATAACTCACTGACACAAGAACAAAAAATAAGAGAGAAGGAAGGCTGTAACAGGGTTATTTGCCCATGCTAGGCAGGTCCAAGTCACACCCATAGGTTTGACAAGTATTCACTTACTTATGAATCCGATTTTTAAAGCTACTCAAGGATTCAGCATCAATAACTCTACTTGGGAGTTTGTTCCACTCATCCACAACTCTATTACCAAACAAACCTATGCTTTCCTACATCTTTTCTTAATCCAAAGTGATCCAACTTGTTCCAATTGTTGCGATTCCTGTCTAGGTTAAATATTTTTAGCATGTTATTTACTTCCACTATATATATTCCTGTATTTTTTTTTTTTCATTTAAACACTTCAATCATATTCACCCTAATTCTATGCCTTTCAAGAGTGCAGATTCAATGCTCTCAGTTTACCCTCGTGGGAAAAATTTGATACATGGGATTTATGTTCATTCTGTAATACAGTGACAAAAACAGTGCAGCATAATCTAGACGAGACCTAACCAACTATATATAGAATTGAAGAATAACCTGAGGACTCCTGTTATTTATACTTCTTGATATAAATAGAAGAGGTTAAGGTATGTAGGGATTAACAGAAAGCATACATAGTTGCTTTGTATGAAGACAAAGGGGATAAAAGTATGGGGCAAAAATTTTTAAAAGGGAAAAAGTCTCCCCGAGTAAACCCGTAAAATTTATGGTAAGTTTTTTACTGAAAGAAAATTTTTTTTTTTTAATTTTATTTAAAATTCAGGGAAAAAAAAATATATGGGGACATAAAACAAAATGTAACAATAAACAAGGGAGTAAAACGATAATCTGCAGTTTACTACAAAATACCAAAGAAACACTTATATAAAGCATCAGAATTGGCTGCTGCCCTCCAAACACTACTTTTTTTGGGACTTGCTTCACCGGGGGAAAATGTCTTATAAAAAAAACCCATAGTCCTACTTATAAAGCTTTTTCACTCCCCCCCCCCCCCTTGAAAAACCCTAAACCCCTTTTTTTCACCCCCCCCTTTGTATCCCCATTTTACAAACTCTTATAAAATTTATTAGAGCATTTTTAAAAGGAAAATCATTGACAACATGTAAAACACAATTCCCCCCCAACTAAAAGGCTGACTAAAAAAACAAGGAATGTCTAACATGAAAGGCACACATCCACCAAAAAACCAAAACCACACCCTAACCCTCCATATACCCCCAATTATAAAAAATCAAAAATCGGCACGGTTTGGGGGGTTTTAAAAACACTACCGCGACCCTTCACCCCCCCCCCCCACATGCCTAGTAAAAAATTGCGCCGTCCCCCAAATCATTTTAAACCCCATCCCCATTGAATTTAAAAAAACTTAAAATACAATAAAAAAAAAGGGAAAAATAAAAAACCCCCTTTTGTCTCCCCCACAGAAAAATAAATTTTTTTCATTTTCTAAAAAACAAACCCGCTGAAAATTTCAATTTTTTTGCTTACAAAATTTCCCCCCATCACCCTTATTTTTTATCTCTTTTCTCCAAAGCTAAATACCAAAATTTTTACATTTCATTTAATCAAATAAAATTACAAAAAAGCATAATAATATCAAAAACTTATTTATCCACTAAAGGGGTACATTATTATCACCCTGAGTTCCATGAAATTTAAAAAAAAAATTTTAAACATAAATTGGCAATCCCCCCAATCCCTTTCCCCTCTTCTAAATAAAAGTGTACAAATATCCAAGACATTTCGTTTAAGGAAAAAAAAACCCAAACAAATTTTTCTTTACAAATTTTCCCCTTTTCCCCCCGTGCAAGATAAATGCCACTTGCAAATAGACGTCCCCAAACACCTTACATTTTCCCCACTTAAAACGTATAAAAAAAGAACCAACATAAATAACTTATAACAATATTTTAGATAGTAATTATTTGACAAAGTGAAGAATACCAACTAATATGGTAACAGTACACTAGAAATTGGAACTACACACTAATACATATTCCCATTTTTTATGTATTACATGTTCAAAAAAGATATATATATTTATTAACAATGTTCAGAGCAATATCAGACTTATTCTGTCCGCACTAAGTTACACAATATAACATATGGCTCCAAATTTAAAACATGTACCGGGCAGTACTACCTCAATCATTAACAAAACCAACCTGGCAAAAGACACTTCAGAAAGCCACCCCTGCCATCCCCTGCCCCATGCTATTTGTATTAAAAAAACACAAAACTCACGTTCCCTTCCATGCTAAAGTTCATACCTGACGTCGAAAGTCATAAACCCCTGTCTCTTAACCAAATGTCACCAGTTCACCCCCCCTACGCCCCCCTCATCCTAACGACTTTAACCCATATGCTCCTTACCACACATTTTTATTCCACCTTCCATTCCTCCACTAATCTCAAAAAAAACAAGAATGCCAGTTTAGGGAACCAGCCCATCCAGCTCTAAACTACACCCAACCCTAACATTACACCTACCGACAGATTACGATAACCCAAGGGAAAAAATATTTACCCACAACCTCCCTTTAGTAGCCTATTTCTGCATACTGTATGATACACACTCGCCGCAAGCGCCCGCCCCTCTATTCACCCCCCACCCCCTGCATGCACCAAGACACATACAAAAAATCTGCCACTACTACATCACTCCCCTCCGATGTCCTTGGAAACCCCTCCCACATCAAATGCAAAGCCCTCAAAGTCGAAATGTTTCTCCCCCCTCCCGCCACTTACCCAGACTTCTCGCCTAACATGCCCTTAAAAAACCCCAAGTTTTCAAAAATATAGGGCATGAAAACCCGTCTCCTCTTCCTCACAATGCAAACAAGTGCCAGCACCTACTAACCCATTCTATTTTGCACTGACCTTGTAGCTAGAATTCCCAAAAAGATCTATAGACCATTTCACGAACCCTGGCTTTATATGATCTTCCGAAAGTTTTCCCCAAATGCCCCTCCAATCATACATTGGGTATGTAGCTACTCCCTGTATCACTTACCCTGCCAACCTGTCCCCCCAAGCCTACTTACCCTTACTTTTTTTGTTTCCCCTTACTGCCAACAAATTTCGACCATATCTTTACACTCCAGTAGTGCCTTTCCTTCCACCATTTTCGCACATCCTTCATGACTCTCCCACCCTTCTACCTCCCCTCCCACCCCCAAGTACCGCTGCTTCACATACACTGCCTTCATCGTGTTTCCAAGGTATAAGGACCAGCCCACCCTGCCGCACGCCACATCACCACACCTTCCGTAGCCATGGCTTCCCATAACCCACACATACCTCAAACCACCCTCTCCAGTTCCTGTATCACACGACCTCAGGGGATATATTTCTGCCACGCCCCCACACTTTTTTGTACCAAGTGTATTTACTACCACCACCCTCTGCTGCAGCCCTCCACCCCCGCATCCTACCCATCGCTCTATCACAACTTCCTTGGAATTTGTTCTCTGCGGCTCCCCAGAGTCCCCCATATACACAACCCCACATATCTTAATTCTATCACTTTCGTTCCCCATACTGTTCCCCCACGCCCCCCACCCAGTGCCCACTTCTAATAACTTTTGACTTTGTCCATTAACCCTCATCCCTGTCGCCCCCCCAAAAATTCCTATTATACGGTCCCACATTCCCCAATCCTATTTCCCCCCCTACCAAAAATGTGGTGTCATCCACATACCCCACAATACCACATTCCAAGGGCCCACTTCTCCTGTTCCCACACTCCTTCCTCTATAAGCCTAAAAAAAGGGTCCTGCATGCATGCAAAGAGGATTTGAGACAAGGGGGGAACCCTGTCGCAAACCCATCCCCTCTGCACCGGCAACCCTAACTTCCATTAACCCGTACCCTGACAGTGGCAGGCGTATACAAAGTAGTCGCCCAGCGCACAATTTCATCACCAAACCCTGTTTTTTTAAATTTCACCACAACATATGTTATCTACAGTCATAAGCCTGCTTCCAATCAATCCCCAAGATCCCCCCCCATTTTCTACCCTCCCCAAAATCCTTAATTCTTCCATGCCCCTCACGCATACTTCGACTGGAATCCCACCCCTGTCCTCTATGTAGGACTCGGTCAAGCACCTTTTTTATACGGTTACCTAAACCTTCGCAAAAACTTTTTAAATCGCCACATGAGGGAGACGCCCTAAAGCCCCCAAGGTCTTCCTTCCCCCTCCTTTGCCCAAAACCTCCCCCCCCGTGCCCTCGATTCCCCCAACCCCCCCCTTTCCTTCATACAGTTAAAAAACCTGCCCAGCATTCCTTCTAAATCCCATTTGTTAATAAGAAATCATTGGGAATTTCCATCAATGCCCGGCGCTTTTCCCTACTAACCCCATTATCGCCTCCTCCACCCCTCCTCACTGATCCTCCCTCTATCCCGCACTCTCCTCCTCCAAAAATACTCAAATTCCTTCCCCCAGAACTCTCCCTCCCTCCTCCTCCCCCCCTTGCTTAAAAATTCTTCCTAAACCAAAAATCAGTAATTGCTCATTCCATCGGTGGTCTAAGTACTGCCCCACCCTATATCCCCCCCCCCCCTTTAAAAACATCTAACCATAACATGGTATTGTTGCCTATTCCTGAATCTCTAAAAACACATCCTGAGGGTTTGCCCCACCCCATAGAACCTCCTCAAAACCTTCCCTCACAGTATGCATCAAAACGAGAATTTTGTTATCCCCAATTTTCCCCCTTAAAACCTTATTTCTCCTGTTTTCCCCCCCCTCCCTTTATAACAATAATTTAGCTGCCCCTCTAATTTTTGTAAACCATACCTCCCCTGCCCATCCCTCCTCTATGTTGGTAAAAATTACCCCAATCTGCAATTTGCGGTTTCCCCCCACCATTCAAGACATCCCCTTTTCGTTCGAGCCCCCCTTTGCTTCCCCTTTCCCCAAAAAAAAAACCCCCCCCCCTTCCTTGAAGTAACCTAAATTTCTTTTTCCCAATAACCCACATCCTACGAACCTCCCCCCCATCCAATCTCTGCCAAAAGGGCACAGGTCCGAAAACCAAATCTATCGTCATTACCGTTTCTGTTTATCTTAGTTTATATATCACCCAACCGGCCGCAAAAACCCCCCCGCATAAACGTGTGCTACTTTCCCCCCATCCCCCCTGAAAATTTGTCATAAACCCTGCACCCCCCAACAAATCCTCAAAACCCAAAGAAAACCCCCCTGCCCCCCCGGCTCCAATCCCCCCTATTATAGAAACCCTTGGAAAACCCCCGCAGTAAAAAAGAAAACCCCCCTTAAAAAATTTCCCCCTTCACCCGTATGTTACATCTCCCCGGCTATATACCCCCAAAAAACTTATCTAATCTCCCCCCTTATCCCCCCCCCCTCACCACCCCCCCCCTCCCCCCCTTTTCCCCACTTGAACTCGTGGAAGGGTGGACCCCCTCATCCTTGCCACCCCCCCCCTTTAAATTTCCCTGAACTCCCATTACATCCTAAACCTTCGCCTCAATCTCTCCCATACTTTTGAAATTGTGTTTTTTGAAAAAAAACACACATCATGTTAAAAGCCGCAAACATCCTCAACCCCGTTTACGCAGTTTAAAGGCCCCTTCCCTTTTTACGTTAGACATTTAAAAGATTCGAAAGGTGGTTTTCCCCTATGTCTCTGTGCCCTTTTCTTTTCCCAAATTTTTGCTACTTCTGTCTTTTCCCGTGCACTTTTCCCCCGCCTGTCCCCCCCCCCCCTGTGCATACCCTGCCCCTTTTTAAATCACCCCGCCACGTTTCTTCCCTTCCCTGGCTGGTGTTAAACCCCTCATCGACGAGCCCCCGTCTTTTAGATGTGCCCTCATTTCCAAAATTTCGTATTTCCATTCCCCTTGTGCACCTCAGCTTCCCCTGTAGCAACTGAACGCCAGGCTTGACCCCAGAGGCTCTGGAATCTGTTCAATAAAATCCCTTTTAAAAAAAATTTTTTTTGGGGGGTTTTCCCCCCCCCCAAAAAAAAATTTTTGGGGGGGGGGGGTTTCCCGGTTCCCCCCCCCCCCAAAAGGTGTGCCCGCTCCCGGGCCCTTTTTGGGGGGGCATTTCCAACCCTTAACCACCAATTCTTTAAAATCCCTTCTCCCCCCCCCAATTTTTTCCGGTCCCTAAAATTGGGATTTTTGCCAGCCGGCTTTTTCTTCCCAAGGGCCCCGGGGGGGCCCCCCACCCCCCTTTTGGGGCCCCGCCAAAGGGCCAAAGCTTTGGTTTCCCCCAGGAAACAGCTTTGGGAAACCCAAAACATAGAGAATAGGGCCAAAGAACCTTGGGGTTAGTCCCCCGAAACCCTTTTTAGATTCCCTCCCCCATTTAAAAAATTTCTGACCCCCTTCTTTTTAAAGCTTTGAAATCCCCTGTCGTAAAAGGGCGGGGGCCCCCCAGTGATATTTTTAGGATCCCCGGGTTTCCCCCCTTTTAAGGGAGTTCTTTTGGACTGATACCCCCTTATTGCCTATGTGCAAATTTTTTTTTTTTTATAAAATTTTTTTTCTTTTTCTTTTTTTTTTCCCCCCTTCCCCAATTTAAAAAAAAAACTTTATTTAAAAATTCCCTTTAAAAATTAAAAATTTTCTTTTTCCCCCACTCAACTTTTAAAAAAATTAAAAAAAAAAAAAAAAAAACCCATAAAACCCCCCAAAAAAAAAAAAAAAAAAAAAAAAAAAAAAAAAAAAAAACCCAAAACACCACAAAAAACCCCCCAAAAAAAAAAAAAAAAAAAAAAAAAAAAAAATTTTAAAAAAAATTCCCCCCTTTTTTTTTTTTTTGGGGGGGAAATTAATTTTTTTTTAAAAATTATTTTATAATTTTTTTCTAAAATTTTTTAAAAAAAAAAAACCCCCCCCCCCCCCCCCCCTCCTTTAAAAACCCCCCCCAAAATTTTTTCCCCCCCCCCCCCTTAATCCCCCTTTTTAAAATCCTCCCCTCCCCCCCCTCCCCCTTTTTAAAAAAATTAAAAATTTTTATTTTTTTTTTAAAAAATTTTTTTCCCAAAATTTTTTTTCCCCCCCCTTTTTTTTTTTTTTTTTTTTTTCCTTTTTTTTATTTTTAAAAATTTTTTTTTTTTTTTTTAAATTAAAAAAAAAAATTTAATTAAAAATTTTTTTAAATTTTTTTTTAAAAAAAAATTTTTTTTTTTTTTTTTTTTTTTAAAAAATTTTTTTTTAAATTTTTTTTTTTTTTTAAAAAAAAAAAAAAAAAATTTTTTTTCCTCTTTTTTTTTTAAAAAAAATTTTTTTTTCCTTTTTTTTTTTTTTTTTTTTTTTTTTTTTTTTTCTTTTTTAAAAATTTGGCCAGTTGGGAGCAGTCAGTCTATCTAGCTGTCTCAGGGACAGAGAAAATAATAAAGAAAAAAAAAACTCAGCTTAGTGCCGATTGGGAGGCAGCTCAGTCTAGTCTAGCTGGATCTAACTGTTCCAGGCTGTCTTGGTGGGTGTAATTACAGGGCAGATTTCTGTGTGTCCCCTCCTGTAATTCCACCCACCTGGACAGTCTCGGCAGTAGACCAGCTAGACAAGACCAAGTTCCCACCCAGCAAGGTCACTGGGGAGGGGCCAACACCTGCTGAACCTGGGGAAGTGAGGAAGGGAGTTCATCTGAGGGCCTGCAGATGGACTTCTGGAGACATGGAACAAGGGGAAGCAAACACATACACACACACACACCACCACCACCACCACCACCACCACCAGTCCATCACCCTCACTACCAATTCACCACACTCACCACCAGTCAATCACCCTCACCACCAGTCCATCACCCTCACCACCAGTCCATCACCCTCACCACCAGTCCATCACCCTCACCACCAGTCCATCACCCTCACCACCAGTCCATCACCCTCACCACCAGTCCATCACCCTCACCACCAGTCCATCACCAGCAAGGGAAGTGTGGAAGGGAGTTCATCTGAGGGGACACAGATGGACTTCTGGAAACACAGTCATTCACCCTCCCCACTAGTCCACCACCAGTCCATCACCCTCACCGTCAGTCCATCACCCTCATATTCAATAATAGTAAGAAGCAATAAAATATAAAATTAGAACATTTGAATTAAGAAAGAAAAGGAAAATTAAAAATAATTAGAAATATTGAAGATATAAATTAGAAAAAATAATGAGAAAAAAATTATTATTAAAAAATAAAATAATATATTAATAAAAAATTTTTAATAAATAATTTAATTAAAAAAAAAAATCAACCTGGTGAGCACAAATACTACTGAAGTGAATTAAGAGTAAGACGGAGAGTAGGATAGCAGATGAATATAGGAGGCTTTAGGAAAGGTAGGGGGTGTGTAGACCAAGTGTTTACAGTGAAACATATAGGTGAACAGTATTTAGATAAGGGTAAAGGCGCTTTTGTGGCATTTATGGATTTGGAAAAGGCGTATGACAGGTGGATAGGGGGGCAATGTGGCAGATGTTGCAAATGTATGGAATAGGAGGCAGGTTACTGAAAGCAGTGAAGAGTTTTTACGAGGATAGTGAGGTTCAAGTTAGAGTATGTACGAGAGAAGGAGATTATTTCCCAGTAAAAGTAGGACTTAGACAAGGATGTGTGATGTCACCGTGGTTGTTTAATATATTTATAGATTGGGTTGTACGAGAAGTGAATGCTCGGGTGTTGGCAAGAGGTGTGGGGCTTAAATATGACACCGAAACCCCTTCAGAACAAAAAAATATGAGAAGGAAACCAGTCAAGAACAATAAAATATGAGAGGGAAACCCGTCCAAAACAATGAAATAGGACAGGGAAACCATTCCAGAACAATGAAATATGAGAAAGAAACCAGTCCAGAACAATGAAATATGACAGGGAAACCCGTCGAGAACAATGAAATATATCAGGGAAACCCCTACATAACAATGAAATATGAGATGGAAAAACGTCCAGAACAATGAAACATGAAAAAGAAACCTGTCCAGAACAAAGAAATATGACAGGGAAACTTGTCAAGAACACAGAAATTTGAGAGGGACAATCGTCCAGAACAATGAAACATGAGGAAAAAATCTGTCCAGAACAATGAAATATGACAAAGAAACTTGTCAAGAACAATGAAATATGAGAAAACAACTCGTCCAGAACAATGAAATATGAAAAAGAAACCCGTCCAGAACAATGAAATATGACAGGGAAACTTGTCCAGAACAATGAAATATGAGATGGAAACACGTCAAGAACTACGAAATATGAGAAGGAAACCCGTCCAGAACAATGAAATACGAGAAGGAAACCCGTCAAGAACAATGAAATATGTCAGGGAAACCCGTCGAGAACAATGAAGCATTAGAAGGAAACCAGTACAGAACAAAGAAATATGACAGGGAAACCCGTCCTGAACAATGAAATATGAGAGGGAAACTAGTACAGAACATTGAAATATGAGAAGGAAACACGTCTAGAACAATGAAATATGAGAGGGAAACTCGTCGAGAACAATGATGTATGACAGGGAATCACGTCCAAAACAATGAAATATTAGATGGAAACCCGTCCAGAACATTGAAATATGAGAGTGAAACGCGCCCAGAACAATAAAATATGACAGGGAAACCCGTCCAGAACGATGAAATATGAGATGGAAATCCGTTCAGAACAACGAAATGTAACAGGGAAACCAGTCCAGAACAATGAAATATGAGAAGGAAACCCGTCTAGAACAATGAAAGATGAGAAGGAAACCCGCCTAGAACAATGAAGCATGAGAGGGAAACCCGTCCAGAACTATGAAATATGAGAAGGAAACTCGTCCATAACAATGAAATATGACAGGAAAACCAGTTCAGAACAATGAGATATGACAGGGAAACCTGTCCAGAACAATGAAATACGACAGGGATCCCGTCCAGGACAATGAAATATGAGAAGGAAACCAGTACAGAACTATAATATCTGACAGGAAAACCCGTTCAGAACAATGAAATAAGACAGGTAAACCCGTCCAGAACAATGAAATACGATAGTGAAACCCGTCCAGAACAATGAAATATGACAGGGAAACCCGTTCAGAACCATCAAATATGACAGGGAAACCCGTCCAGAGCAATCAAATATGACAGGGGAAACCCGTCAAGAAGAATGAAATATGACAGGGAATCCCGTCCAGAGCAATGAAATATGAAAAGGAAAGCCGACCAGAACAATTAAATAAAACAGGGAAACCCGTCCAGAACAATGAAATGTGACAGAGAAACCCATCAAGAACAATGAAATATGACAGGGAAACCATTCCAGAACAATGACATATGTGTAGGAAACCCGTCAAGAAAAATGAGATATGACAGGGAAACCCGTCCAGAACTATGAAATAAGAGAAGGAAACTCGTTCAGAACAATGAAATATGACAGGAAACCCGTCCAGAACAATGAAATATGAGAAGGAAACCCGTACAGAACTATAATATATGACAGGAAAACCAGTTCAGAACAATGAAATAAGACGTTAAAACCCGACTAGAACAATGAAATATGAGAAGGAAACTCGTCTAGAACAATGAAATATGAGAGGGAAACCCGTCTAGAACAATGAAATATGAGAGGGAAACCCGTCTAGAACAATGAAATATGAAATGGAAACCCGTACAGAACAATAATATATGACATTAAAAAACGTCCAGAACAATGAAATATGTGAAGGAAACCCGTCAAGAATAATGAGATATGAGAGGGAAACCCGTCTAGAAATATGAAATAAGAGAAGGAAACTCGTCCAGAACAATGAAATATGAGAAGGAAACCCATACAGAACTATATTACATGACAGGGAAACCCGTACAGAACAATGAAATATGACAGAGAAACCCGTCCAGGACAATGAAATTTGAAAAGGGAACCAGACCAGAATAATGAAATGTGACAGGGAAACCCGTTCAGAATAAAAAAATTTGGGAAGAAAACCCGACCAGAACAATGAAATATGACAGGGAAACCCATCAAGAACAATGAAATATGAGACGGAAATCCGTTCTAAGCAACGAAATATGACAGGGGAAACCCTTCCAGAACAATGAAATATGAGAAAGAAACCAATCCAGAACAATGAAATATGAGAAGGTAACCCGCCAAGAACAATGAAATATGTCAGGGAAACCCGTCGAGAACAATGAAGCATTAGAAGGAAACCAGTACAGAACAAAGAAATATGACAGGGAAACCCGTCCTGATCAATGAAATATGAGAAGGAAACCTGTCCAGAACATTGAAATATAGGATTTAAACCCGTCCAGAACAATGAAATATGACAGGCAAACCCGCTCAGAACAATGAAATATGAGTATGAAACGCTTCCAGAACAAGGAAATATGAGAGAGAAACCCGTCCAGAACAACGAAATATGAGAGTGAAACCCGTCAAGAACAATGAAACATGAGAAGGAAACCTGTTCAGAACAATGAAATACGAGAAGAAAAAACGTTCAGAACAATGAAATATGACTGGAAAACCGTCCAGGACTATGAAATATGAGAAGGAAACCCGTCCAGAACAATGAAATATTAGAAGGAAACTCGTCCAGAACAATGAAATATTAGAAAGAAACTCGTCCAGAACAATGAAATATGAGAAGAAAACCCGTCCAGAACAATGAAATACGATATGGAAAACCGTCCAGAACAATGAAATATAACTGGGAAACCCGTCCTGAACAATGAAATATGAGAAGGAAACCCTTCCAGAACAATGAAATTTGAGAAGGAAACACGTCCGGAACAATGAAATATGAGAAGGAAACCCGTCCTGAACAATGAAATATTAGAAGGAAACCCGTCCAGAACAATGAAATAAGAGAAGGAAACCCGTCCAGAACAATGAAATATGAGAAGAAAATCCGACAAGAACAATGAAATATGACAGGGAAACCCATCCAGAACATTTAAATATGACACGGAAACCCGTCCAGATCAATGAAATGTGACAGGGAAACCCGTTCTGAGCAATGAAACATGAGATGGAAACCCGTCCATAACAATGAAATAAGACAAGGAAACCAATCCAGAACAATGAAATGTGACACGGAAATCCGTCCAGAACAATTAAATAAGTCAGGGATCCCCTTCCAGAACAATGAAATGTAACACGGAAGCCCCTCTAGAACAATGAAATATGACAGAGAAACCCGTCCATAACAATTAAATAAGTCAGGGATACCCTTCCAGAACAATGAAATGTGACACGGAAGCCCCTCCAGAACAATGAGATATGAAAAGGAAACCCGTCCAGAACAATGAAATATATCAGGGAAACCTTTCCAGAACAATGAAATATGAGATGTAAACCCGTACAGAACAATGAAATATGACAGGAAAACCCGTCAAGGACAATGAAATATGAGAAGGAAAGCCGTCCAGAACAATGAAACATGAAAGGGAAATCCGTCCAGAAGAATTATATATGAGAAGAAATCCCGTCCAGCACAACGAAATATGAGAAGAAAACCCGCCCAGAACAATGAAATATGAGAAGGAAACCCGCCCAGAACAATGAAATATGAGAAGGAAACCCATCAAGAAAAATAAAAGATGACTGGGAAACCCGTCCATAACAATGAAATATGAGAGGGAAACTAGTACAGAACATTGAAATATGAGAAGGAAACACGTCTAGAACAATGAAATATGAGAGGGAAACTCGTCGAGAACAATGATGTATGACAGGGAATTACGTCCAAAACAATGAAATATTAGATGGAAACCCGTCCAGAACATTGAAATATGAGAGTGAAACGCGCCCAGAACAATAAAATATGACAGGGAAACCCGTCCAGAACGATGCAATATGAGATGGAAATCCGTTCAGAACAACGAAATATAACAGGGAAACCAGTCCAGAACAATGAAATATGAGAAGGAAACCCGTCTAGAACAATGAAAGATGAGAAGGAAACCCGCCTAGAACAATGAAGCATGAGAGGGAAACCCGTCCAGAACTATGAAATATGAGAAGGAAATTCGTCCAGAACAATGAAATATGACAGGAAAACCAGTTCAGAACAATGAGATATGACAGACAAACTCGTTCAGAGCAATGAAATAGGACAGTGAAACCAGTCCAGGAAAATGAAATACGAGAAGGAAACCCGTCCAGAACAATGAAACATGACAGAAGAACCAGTCCAGAACAATGAGATATAACAGGGAAACCTGTCCAGAACAACGAAATACGACAGGGAATAACGTCCAGGACAATGAAACATGAGAAGGAAACCAGTACAGAACTATAATATCTGTCAGGAAAACCCGTCCAGATCAACGAAATGTGACAGGGAAACCCGTTCTGAGCAATGAAACATGAGATGGAAACCCGTCCATAACAATGAAATAAGACAAGGAAACCAATCCTGAACAATGAAATGTGACATGGAAATCCGTCCAGAACAATTAAATAAGTCAGGGATACCCTTCCAGAACAATGAAATGTAACACGGAAGCCCCTCTAGAACAATGAAATATGACAAAAACCCGTCCATAACAATTAAATAAGTCAGGGATACCCTTCCAGAACAATGAAATGTGACACGGAAGCCCCTCCAGAACAATGAGATATGAAAAGGAAACCCGTCCAGAACAATGAAATATATCAGGGAAACCTTTCCAGAACAATGAAAAAAGACAGGTAACCCCGTCCAGAACAATGAAATACGATAGTGAAACCCGTCCAGAACAATGAAATATGACAGGAAAACCCGTTCAGAACCATCAAATATGACAGGGGAAAACCGTCAAGAAGAATGAAATATGACAGGGAATCATGTCCAGAACAATGAAATATGAAAAGAAAAGCCGACCAGAACAATCAAATAAAACAGGGAAACCCGTCCAGAACAATGAAATGTGACAGAGAAACCCGTCCAGAACAATGAAATTTGAAAAGGAAACCCGACCAGAATAATGAAATATGACAGGGAAACCCTTCCAGAATAATGAAATATGAGAAGGACACTCGTTCAGAACAATGAAATATGACAGGAAACTCGTCCAGAACAATGAAATATGAGAGGGAAACCCGTACAGAACTATAATATATGACAGGAAAACCAGTTCAGAACAATGAAATAAGACGTTAAAACCCGACCAGAACAATGAAATATGAGAAGGAAACTCGTCTAGAACAATGAAATATGAAATGGAAACCCGTCTAGAACAATGAAATATGAGAGGGAAACCCGTCTAGAACAATGAAATATGAGAGGGAAACCCGTCTAGAACAATGAAATATGAAATGGAAACCCGTACAGAACAATAATATATGATATTAAAAAACGTCCAGAACAATGAAATATGTGAAGGAAACCCGTCAAGAACAATGATATATGAGAGGGAAACCCGTCTAGAAATATGAAATAAGAGAAGAAAACTCGTCCAGAACAATGAAATATGATAGGAAACCCGTCCAGAACAATGAAATATGAGAAGGAAACCCATACAGAACTATAATACATGACAGGGAAACCCGAACAGAACAATGAAATATGACAGAGAAACCCGTCCAGGACAATGAAATTTGAAAAGGGAACCCGACCAGAACAATGAAATATGACAGGGAAACCCATCAAGAACAATGAAATATGAGACGGAAACCCGTTCTAAGCAGCGAAATATGACAGGGATACCCTTAAAGAACAATGAAATATGAGAAAGAAACCCATCCAGAACAATGAAATATGAGAAGGTAACCCGTCCAGAACAATGAAATATGATAAGAAAACCCGTCCAGACAAACGAAATGTGACTGGAAAACCCGTCAAGAACAATGAAATATAACTGGGAAACCCATACAGAACAATTAAATATGAGAAGGAAACCTGTACAGAACAATGAAATATGTCATTGAAATATGAAACGGAAACCAGTGTAGAACAATGAAATATGACAGGGAAACCCGTCCAGAACAATGAAATATGAGAAGGAAACCTGTACAGAACAATGAAATATGAGAAGGAAACATGTCCAGAACAATGAAATATGAGAAGGAAACCCGTCCAGAACAATGAAATGTGAGAGGTAAATCCGTTCATAATAATGAAATATATCAGGGAAACCAGTCCAGAACAATGAAATATGACAGGGAAACTTGTCAAGAACAATGAAATATGAGATGGAAACACGTCAAAAATAATGAAACATGAGAGGGAAACCCTTCCAGAACAATGAAACTTGAGAAGGAAACCTGTCCATAACAATGAAATATGACAGGGAAACCCGTCCAGAACAACGAAATATGAGAAAGAAACCCGTCCAGAACAATGAAATATGAGAAGGAAACCCGTCAAGAACAATGAAATATGTCAGGGAAACCCGTCGAGAACAATGAAGCATTAGAAGGAAACCAGTCCAGAACAAAGAAATATGACAGGGAAACCCGTCCTGAACAATGAAATATGAGAAGGAAACCCGTTCAGAACAATGAAATATAGGATTTAAAACCGTCCAGAACAATGAAATATGACAGAGAAACCCGTCCAGAACAATGAAATATGAAAGGAAAACACCGCCAGAAGAACGAAATATGAGAGGGAAACCCGTCCAGAACATTGAAATATGAGAAAAAACCCGTCCTGAACAAAGAAATACGACAGGGAAACACGTCCAGAACAATGAAATATGAGAAGAAAACCCGTCCAGAAAAATGAAATATGACAGGGAAAGCCGTCCAGAACGATGAAATATGAGAAGGAAACTCGTGCATAACACTGAAATATGACACGAAAACCCGTCCAGAACAATGAAATATGACAGGAAATCCAGTTAAGAACAGTGAGATATGATAGGGAAACTCGTCCAGAACAGTGAAATATGACAGGGAAACCCGTCCAGAACAATGAAATATCACAGGGAAACCCGTCCAGAACAATGAAATATGACAGGTAAACCTGTCGACAACAATGAAATATTAGAGGGAAACCCATCTAGAACAATGAAATAAGACAGTGAAACCCGTCTAGAACAATGAAATGTGACAGTGAAACCCGTCCAGAACAACGAAATATGAAAAGGAAACCAGTACTGAACAATGAAATATAAAAGCGAAACCCGTCCAGAAGATTGAAATAAGAGAAGGAAACCAGACCAGAACAATGGAATATGTGAAGGAAACCCGTCGAGAACAATGAAATATGAAAAGCAAACCCGTCCAGACAAACGAAATATGACTGGGAAACCCTTCCAGAGCAATTAAATATGAGAAGGAAACCTGTCCAGAACAATGAAATATGACATTGAAACCTCTCCATAACATTGAAATATGAAACGGAAACAAGCGTAGAAGAAAGAAATGTGACAGGGAAACCCGTCCAGAACAATGAAATATTACAAGGAAACCCGTCCATAAAAATGAAATATGACAGGGAAACCCGTTCAAAACAATGAAATATTAGAGCAAAACCCATCCAGAACAATGAAACAAGACATTAAAACCTGTCCAGAACAACGAAATGTGACAGGGAAACCGGTCCTGAAGACTCAAATATGAGAAGGAATTCTGTCCAGAACAATGAAATATGAGAAGGAAACCTGTCCAGAACTATGAAATGTGACATTGAAAATCGTACAGAAGATGGAAATTTGAGAAGGAAACCCGTCCAGAACAATCGAATAAGTGAAGGAAACCCGTCCACAACAATCGAATAAGTGAAGGAAACCCGTCCAGAAGAATTAAATATGATAAGTAAACCTGTCCACAACAATGAAATATGACATTGAAACCTGTCCATAACATTGAAATATGAAAAGGAAACATGTGTAGAACAATAAAATATGACAGGGAAACCTGTCCAGAACAATGAAATATGAGAAGGAAACCTGTCCAGAACAATGAAATATGAGAAGGAAACCCGTCCAGAACAATGAAATTTGAGAAAGAAACCCGTCCAGTACTGTAAAATATGAGAGGGAAACACGTCCACAACAATGAAAAACTAGAAGGAAACCCGTCCAGAACTATGAAATATGACAGGAAAACCAGTCCAGAGCAATGAAATATGACAGAGAAACCCGTTAAGAACAAGGAAATGTGAGAAGGAAACCCATCCAGAACAATGAAATATGGCAGGGAAAACCGTCATGAACATTAAATATGACAGGGAGACCCGTACAGAACAATGAAGCAATGAAATATGAGAGAGAAACCCGTCCAGAACAATGAAATATGAGAGGGAAACCCGTCCAAAACAATGAAATATGAGACGAAACCGATCCAGAACAATGAAATATGAGAAAGAAACTAGTCCAGAACAATTAAATATGACAGGGAAAACCGTCCAGAACAAGGAAATATGAGAGGAAAACACGGCCAGAAAAATGAAATATGACAGGGAAACCCGTCGAGAACAGTGAAATACTACAAGGAAACCCGTCCAGAACAATGAAAAATGAGAAAAAATCCCGTCCTGAAAAATGAAATATGAGAGGGAAACCCATGCAGAACAATGAAATATGAGAAGAAAACCCGTCCAAAACAATTAAATATGACAGGGAAACCCGTCCATAACAATGAAATATTAGAAGAAAACCCATCCAGAACAATGAAATAAGAGACGGAAACCCGTCCAGAAGATTGAAATATGAGAAGGAAACCCGTCCAGAACAATGGAATATGTGAAGGAAACCCGTCGAGAACTATGAAATGTGAGAAGCAAACCCGTCGACACAAACGAAATATGACTGGGAAACCCGTCCAGAACAAGGAAATATGACAGGGAAACACGTCCAAAACAATGAAATAGGACAGGGAAACCATTCCAGAACAATGAAATATGAGAAAGAAACCAGTCCAGAACATTGAAATAAGACAGGGAAACCCGTCGAGAACAATGAAATATATCAGGGAAACCCCTACATAACAATGAAATATGAGATGGAAAAACGTCCAGAACAATGAAACAAGAGAAAGAAACCTGTCCAGAACAAAGAAATATGACAGGAAAACTTGTCAAGAACAATGAAATATGAGTAAACAACTAGTCCAGAACAATGAAATATGACAAAGAAACCCATCTAGAACAATGAAATATATCAGGGAAACCCCTACAGAACAATGAAATATGAGACGGAAACCCGTCCAGAACAATGTGATATGACAAAGAAACCCGTCCAGAACAAAGAAATATGACAGGGAAACTTGTCAAGAACAATGAAATTTGAGAAGGAAGCCCGTCCAGAACAATGAAATATGAGATGGAAACACGTCAAGAACAATGAAATATGAGAGGGAAACCCGTTCAGAACTCTGAAATATGAGAGGGAAACCCGTCCAGAAAAATGAAACTTGAGAAGGGAACCTGTCAATAACAATGAAATATGACAAGGAAACCCGTCCAGAACAACGAAATATGAGAAGGAAACCCGTACAGAACAATGAAATATGAGAAGGAAACCCGTCAAGAACAATGAAATATGTCAGGGAAACCCGTCGAGAACAATGAAATATATCAGGGAAACCTTTCCAGTACAATGAAATATGAGAGGAAAACCCGTCAAGGACAATGAAATATGAGAAGGAAAGCCGTCCAGAACAATGAAATATGACGGGGAAACCCGTCCAGAACAATGAAATATGAGAAGGAGACCCGTCCAGAACAACGAAAGTTCGCAGAAGGAAACCGTCCAGAACAATGAAATGTGAGAAGGAAACCTTTCCTGAATATTGATATATGACAGGGAAACCCGTACAGAACAATGAAATATGACAGGGAAACCCGTCCAGAACAATGAAATATGAGAGGGAAATCCGTCAAGAACAATGAAATATAAGAAGGAAACCCGTCCAGAAAAATGAAATATGAGAAGGAAGCCCGTCAAGGACAACAAAATATGAGAAGGAAACCTTTCCAGAATAATGAAATATGACACTGAAACCCGTCCACAACAATTGAAAATGAGAAGGAAACCCGTTCAGAAAAATTAAATATTAGAAGGAAACCTGTCCAGAACAATGAAATATGAGAATGAAACCCGTCCAGAACAATGAAAGAAGAGAAGGAAACCCGTCCAGAACAATGAAATATGACAGGGAAACCCGTCCAGAACAAAGAAACCTGAGAAGGAAACCTTTCCAGAATATTGAAATATGAGAAGGAAACCCGTCCAAAACAATGAAATATGACAGGGAAACCCGTTCAGAACTATGAAATATGAGTATGAAACCCGCCCAGAACAATGAAATATGAGAGGGAACCCCGTCCAGAACAACGAAATATGACAGGGAAACACGTCAAGAACAATGAAATACGAGAAGAAAACCCGTTCAGGACAACGAAATATGACAGGGAAATCCGTCCAGAAAAATGAAATATAAGATGGAAACCCGTTCATAACAATGAAATATGAGAAGAAAACCAGTGCAGAACAACGAAATATAACAGGGAAACCCGTCAATAACAATGAAATAAGAGAAGAAAACCCGTTCAGAACAATGAAATATGACTGGAAAACCCGTCCATAACAATGAAATATGAGAAGAAAACCAGTGCAGAATAACGAAATATGAGAAGGAAACCCGTCCAGAACAATGAAATATGACAGGAAAACTCGTCCAGAACAATGATATATGTCAAAGAAACCCGTCCAGAACTATGAAATATGACAGGAAAACCCGTCGACAACAATGAAATATCACAGGGAAACCCGTTCTGAATAATGAAATATGAGAAGGAAACCCGTCCAGAACAATGAAATATGACAGGGAAACCCGTCCAGAACAACAAAAAATAACAGGGAATCCCGTCAAGAATATTGAAACATGAGAAGGAAACATGTTCAGAACAAAGAAATACGAGAAGAAAACACGTTCAGAACAATGAAATATGACTGGAAAACTCGTCCAGAACATCGAAATATGACAGGGAAATCCGTCCAGAACAATGAAATATAAGATGGAAACCCCTCCAGAACAATGAAATATGAGAAGAAAACCCGTCTAGAACAATGAAATATTAGAAGGAAACCCTTCCTGAACGATGAAATATGAGAAGGAAACCCTTCCTGAACAATGAAATATGAGAAGTAAACCCTTCCTGAACAATGAAATATGAGAAGGAAACCCTTCCTGAACAATGAAATATGAGAAGTAAACCCTTCCTGAACAATGAAATATGAGAAGTAAACCCTTCCTGAACAATGAAATATGAGAAGTAAACCCTTCCTGAACAATGAAATATGAGAAGTAAACCCTTCCTGAACAATGAAATATGAGAAGGAAACCCGTCAAGAACAATGAAATATGAGGTGGAATCCCGTCCAGAACAATGAAATATGAGAATGAAACCGGTGCAGAACAATGAAATATGACATGGAAACCCGTCAAGAACATTGAAGCATGAGAAAGAAGCCTGTCGAGAACAATGAAATATGACAGGGAAACCCGTCAAGAACAATGAAATACGAGAAGAAAACCCGATCAGAACAACGAAACATGACAGGGAAATCCGTCCAGAAAAATGAAATATAAGATGGAAACCCGTATAATAAAAATGAAATATGAGAAGAAAACAAGTGCAGAACAACGAAATATGACAGGGAAACCCGTCAAGAACAATGAAATACGAGAAGAAAACCGTTCAGAACAATGGAAATTTACTGGAAACCCT
>NC_069473.1:4853900-4888317 GCF_026875155.1 Cherax quadricarinatus
TATGGCAGCAAAGTATGACAAAATGGCAGTTCGAGTGGCGACTTCCGACAATCCCCAACTGTTAGAAATACATCATGACACTAATTTTTGGATGTCTCTTGTTTTCTCTAATATACTTATATCAATGGGAAAAAAAATACACTTGATAGACTTTTTTGCATTCACCAAATATCTGCCTTTAACCTCCACAAAATCAAAAATTATTGAATATTCCAAAAAAAGAATCATCACATTTTCGAAACACACTTTGTTTTATATTGCAGTGAAAATCATTTCAAATACATCATTAATAATGGTGTACTTTAGCGAAATATGTTAAAAAGTTACTTCCGAATATAGGCCTAGAAAACGTCGCAGGCCTACCGTCTCAAAAAAAAATTTTTTGCGCGGGGAATGCGTTTTTTTTTCTCGGGTGTAATACTTAGTAAACTTATGTTCTAGTGCAGTCATCCGCTTCAAACACCGTTTTCTATCACTCGCATACCAAACAATACAACTAGTAGACGAGGAGTAACACAATTATATCGAGAAATATAGCATGGTGGATCTCAAGCTAATAATGGTCTATTTTAATCAGTCTAGATGTAATATAACATGTTTTGTTTGTTATTTATAATGTATATTATATCATGATTAATCAATTCTGATAGATAAATAAGCCGTACTAGTTGAAATATAAGCTGATATAAACGTCATAATGAAGTGATTACACTGGTGCCGTCCTGAGGGGGAGTACTGCCGAGTGTACCCAGAGCTACCTATAGCTAGACGTCTATTGATAATCTCCACTTAATCTTCTATGAATGCCAAAAAATCAATTATTATAATTAGAAAAGATAATGAAAATAAAAAGCAATAAAAAACAAAGAAAAAATTCCAAAAATAGATGGGTTGAGAACAAGACGCCCTACCTACATCGTCGTTACCATACCTGATATTAATGACTATAAATTCCTGTATAAAACAAACGTCTTAAGAACATTGATTCTGGTACCAATGTGTTAGCCAAGAGCTTTTAAGCTATTTCTCGTTATATATAACTCAATTTCCAAATTTTTTCGATTTTTGGTTGAGCGCGCGGAAATTGCCCAGATTCTACCGCCATGTCTCTTAACCAAATGTTCACCCCCAGTTTTCACACCCCCCCTACGCCCCCTTCACCTAACGACATTACACCCATATGCTCCACTACCACACACCTTTTATTCCACCTTCCATCCTCCACTAATCTCAAAAAGAACAAAAATGCCAGTTTAGAGAGAAACAGCCAATCCAGCTCTAAACTACACCCAACCCAAAAATTACACCTACCGTCAGATTACGATAACCCAATGGAGAAACTATTTACCCACAACCTCCCCCATATAGTAGCCTATTCTGCATACTGTAGCGATACACCACTCGCCGCAAGCGCCCGCACCCTACATTCACTCCCCCACCTCCCTCATGCACCAAGACACATACAAAAAATCGGCCACTACAGTAACATCACTGCCCTCCGATTCCTTGAAACCCCTCCCCCATCAAAAAGCAAAGCCTCAAAGTCGAATGTTTCATTCTCCCCCCTCCGCCACTATACCCAAAACTCTCGCTAACCATGTCCTTACAAACCCAAGTTCTCCACAAAAGTATATACATGAAAAGCCGTCTTCTCTCCCCACAATGCAAAACTAAGTGCCCATCACCTAATAACCCATTCTAATATTAGCGCTGACCTTGTGGCTAGAAATTCCTCATAAAGAATCTATAAACCACTTCACGAACCCTTGTCTTTATCTTGATCTTCCCGAAAGTCTTCCCAAATGCCTTCCAATCAAACATTGGGTATGTAGCTACTCCCTGTATCACTGTACCCATCCAACTTCCTCACCCAGCCTACTTACCCTCACTTTTTTTTTGCTTCCTTTAACTGCCAACATATTTCACCCATATGCTTCACTCTCCAGTAGTGCTTCCCTTCCACCATTTTTGCACATCCTCCATGGACCTCTCCCATCCCTTCACCCACTCTCTCCCTCCCACCCTCATATACCGCTGCACCACATATACTTGCCTTCATTTCGTGTGTCCAAAGGTATAAGACCATCCCTCCCTGCCGACACCATCACACGCCACCTCCTTCCGTAGGCCATGCTTCCCATAACCTCCACACATTACCAGCAAACTACCCCTCTCCAGTTCCTGAATATTCGGCACGACCTCCAGGGATTATTTTCTGCCACTCCCCACACTTTAACTGTACACAAGTGTATTACTACCCACCTACCCTCTGCTGCCATGTTCCAACATCCCCATCCCTCCACCCGTGCATCCTATCCATCGCCTACTCACAACTTCCTTGACTTTATTCTCTGCGCCTCCCCAGCGTCCGCCATAATACACAACCCCACATATCTTAACTCATCCACTACGTCCTCTCCATACTGTTCCCCCATCCCCCCCCCCCCACCCCACGTGCCTACTTCTAATAACTTGACTTTGCTCCATTAAAAAAAAACCCCCCCCCCACCTCCCCCAAAAAATCCCTGTCGCCCCACCAAACATCTCTATTATAGCGTCCCACAATCCCCCCAATCCTATGTCCCCTCCCACCAAAAACTGTGTGTCATCCACATACCCACATACCACATCTCCATGTCCCACCACCTTCTCCCTGTTCCCACACTCCTTCCTTTATAAGCCAAATAAAAAGTGGTCCTGCATGCATGCAACAAAGGATTGAGACAAGGGCAACCCTGTCGCAAACACATCCCCCATCTGCACCGGCAACCTAACTTCCCATTTAACCTGTACCCAGACCGTTGCAGGCGTATACAAATAGTCGCCCAGCGCCACAATCTCATCCCCAAAACCCTTTTTTTGTAAAATACTCCACAACAATATTCTCTCTACACTGTCATAAGCCTCTTCCAATCAATCCCCAAGATCCCCCCCCATTGTCAACCCTCCACAAAATCCTTAATTCTTCCATGCCCCGCACGCATACTTCGCGACCTGGAATCCCACACCTGACCGTCTATTATGTAGACTCGTCAAGCTCCTTTTCATACGTTACCTAAAATCCTTCGCAAAAACTTTAATAATCTGCACACAATGAGGGAGATCGCCCTAAAGCACCAAGTCTTCCCTCACCCCTCACCCCCCTCCCATATAGACCAAAACTAACTACCACCTGTGCTCTGCGATTCCCCCAACACTCCCTTTCCTTCATAAATTAAACAACAGGGACCAGGCATTCCTTCTACAATCCCAATAGTTAATATAGAAATCATTAGGATTCCATCAATGCCAGGCGCTTTTCTCCCCTGAGCTCAAGCCCATTATCGCCTCCTCCACCTCCTCCTCACTGATCCTACCCCTCTATTACCGCACTCTCCTCCTCCCCTTAAAATACCTCGAATTCATTCTCCCAGAATCTCTCCCTCCCTCTCACTCTCCTCCCTCCCCTCTGCTTAAAATTCTCCCTAAATCAATAATCAGCATAATGCTCATGTCCATCGGTTGGTACTAAAGTAACTGCCCCACCCTATATCCCCCCCCACCCCTTTCACACTCTAAACCCATAATCGTGGTCATCTGTTTCCCCCCTATATCCAAAATCTCCTCAAAAAAACACATCCTGACGGTTTTTCCACCCCATAGAACCTCATCAAACCTTCCCTCACTTGTACGCACCAAAACGAGAATTTTGTATATCCCTCAATCGTCCTCTTAAAACCCTCTATTTCATCCAAGTCTATCCGTCCCCCCCTCCCCTTTCATAAACAATCATTTAAGCTGCCCCTCTAAATATTTCTGATAACGCATACATCCACTTCGCCTCATCCCGTCCCTATGCTGGTAATCACTCCTAATCCTGCAATTTTAGCGTGCTTCTCCCACCATTCCAAGACTCCCTCCTCATCGTGCGAGCCTCCCAAAGTTGTTTCCACCAATCCCTAAAAAACAACCCTCCCCCTCGCCCTGAAGTAACCTCACATTCATTTTCCCTACCCACAACCTAGAACCATCCGCTTCCCATGCCATCTCTGCCATAACGGCACGATGGTCCTGAAAAACCTAAGATCTATCGTCATACACGTTCTCTACATTCATATCTCTAGTTATATATATACGATCCAACCTGGCCGCATACACCCCGCCCGCATAAACGTGTGCTCTACTTACACACCCATCGCCCCTGACCATGTCTAAACCGCACTGCATCCCCCAACAAATAATCCCTCAATACCCCAAGCAGCAACACACCCTGCCCCTCTCGTGCTCCACATCCTAATCCTGATTACACAATTCCAATCCCCACCTAATATAGAAACCATTGTAAACCCCGCATGTAGAAAAGCAAAACCTCCCTTAACAAAATTCACCTTTACCCGTATGTTACTATCTGCCGGCATAAATATCCCCAAAAACATACTCTAATCTACCCCCATATCCCTTCCACCCGTCACCACCCTCCCCTCCCCTCCCTCTTCCCTCTTGAAACTACTCGTGAATGGCTGGACTCCCTCACTGCCATTTGCCACCCCACCCTTTAATTTCCCTAAACTAACCACAACATACATCTCAACCGTTCAGCCGTCTAACTCTGCCTACTTGAAAATAGTTTTTCTGAATAAAACTACACACAATGTTAAAACGCCGCAAAACATCCTCCAACCATACTCGGTTAACCGTCAGCTCTAAGGCCATTCACGTTTATCGTTTAGACACTTAAAGATTCAAAAGGGTGGCTTCCTCTATGTCTCCTGTTCCTGGTCAGTTTCCACTTTTGCTACTTTTTTCTTGTCTTTTTTCCCGTGCACGTCTTTCCCGCTGTACCCCCTCCACCCCCCTGTCACTACCCTGCCCCTTCTTAATCACTTTACTCACCGCCCACGTCTTCTTCCCTGTACGCTGAGTCGTGTAATAACCTCCTCTCCGACTGAGCCTCCAGCCCTCTTACTAGAAGTTCCCTCAATTCCATATCAGTATTCCATTCCCCTTGTGCAACCTCAGCTTCCACCCTGTAGCAACTGCAACATGCCAGGCCTGACCCCAGAGGCTCTGGAAATCTGCTCAATCAAGTCCTTCTCAACCATCAGAATTCCCCTGTCTGTAGATGGGTTCTCCTTCCGCAGGCACGGTCCAGAAAGACTTAATCATCTCTCCCTTGTCAAGGGGCGAAGAATAACTCCTGTTGTATCACCGGTCTCTCCCACCCGCCCACAGGGCTGCTGCTCAGCTCCCGGGCCCGTTTGCGGGGGAGCAATCCCAGCCACTGGTAGTATCCAGCACAATTTCTCTATCACTCCCTCCACTTCGTCCGCCCAATTACCTTTGCCTGCTGCACTCAAATCTTCGGCAGAGGTTCCTCCGCCTGAGACCCGTGACTACTTGCCGTTCCAAAGCCGCGGCGCTGCTGCCCTTTACCACAATCCACCGCCATGTGGTCAAAAAGCGCCGTCACAGGCGACACGTCTTGCGTTGTCCCCGCGTAGTCACGTACAGCTGTTGTCCAAAAAATCCTCCATTACAACCTACGAGGAGGAATAGGGCTTCTTAAAGACATCTTGACGATGTAAGATCCCAGCCGGCAAACCGCCTTCTAGATCCCCTCCGTCCATCGAACTAAAGGTATAGCAGCACCTCACCATATCTTTGCAAAATGTCTCTCAGATATCCACAATCGTCTGCCTCGAAAGAACGTTGCCGGATCCCTCACCAGGTTAAGTATTATTGAGGCCTCCGCAGGCGAACCTCCAACCAGATGATACGTGAAGTTCTTCTCCTGTAACTGAGTCACCTCCTTCATATGCCTCCCCAGTGCAGAATTTTATGAAATTGTGATGAATCCATTAAGTGCATTCCGTTCAATTCTTCCACTTCAATGCCAACGTGTCCGTATAATCGCTGGTAATAAAACGAGGCATTTTACGTAGGGTAAATTGCCCCTGTTAACAAGGTCAACAACACACGGTGTTGCTCCTCCTTCGGTAGCTGGCAGCCATCTTGGTGAAAAAACATGAAGTGCGCACCAGAGAAAAGCCTGAGCTGTTTGCGCCGTGGGCTCCACTCAGCCCAAAACGAAGAGGACGAAAAAAAAAAAAAAAAAACAAAAAAAAAAAAAAAAAAAAAAAACTCAGCTTAGTGGCCTAGGTGGGAGGCACTCACGTCTAGTCTAGCAGCTACTGTTTTCCAGGCTGTCTTGGGTGGGTGTAATACAGACGCCGCAGATTTCTGTGTGTCCCCTCCTGTAATTCCACCCACCTGGAGCATTCCGGCCAGTAGACCAGCTAGACAAGACCAAGTTCCCACCCAGCAAGGTCACTGGGGAGGGGCAGCACCTGCGAAACCTGGGGAAGTATGAGGAAGTAGTTCATTTGAGGGCCCAAGATGGACTTCTGGAGACATGGAAAAGGGGAAAGCAAACACTCACACACACACACCACCACCCCAAACAACCACCACCACGACCACCACCCACCACCAACCCCCAGTCATCACCTCACTAACCAATTCACCACACTCCCACCAGTCAAATCACCCTCACCACCATCCATCACCCACACCATCAGTCCATCACCCTCACCACCAGTCCATCACCACACCAGCAGTCCCATCACCCTCAACCACCATTCCATCACCCTCACCACCATCCATCATCACCCACACCACAAGTCCATCACCCTCACCAACCAGACCATCACCAGCAAGGAAGTGTGGAAGGGAGTTCATCTATAGGGACAACAGATGGACCTTCTGGAAACAAGTCATTCACCCTCCCCACTAGTCCACCACCAGTCCATCACCCTCACCGTCAGTCCATCACCCTCACCATCAGTCCATCACCCTCACCGTGAGTCCAATCACCCTCACCGTCAGTCCATCACCCCTCAACCGTCAGTCCATCACCCTCACCATCGAGTCATTCACCCTCACCGTCAGTCCATCACCCTCACCGTCAGTCCATCACCCTCATATTCAATAATAGTAAGATAGCAATAAAATATAAAATTAGAACATTGAATAAAGTAAGAAAAGGAAATTAAAAATAATTAGAAAAATTGAAGATATAAATGAGAAAAAAATGAGAAAAAAATTTATTAAAAAATAAAATAAATATATTAATAAAAAATTTTTAATAAATAAGTTTAATTAAAGAAAAAAATCAACCATGGTGACACAAATACTACTGAATGAATAATAGTAAGACGGGGAGTAAGGATAGTCAGATTAATATAGAGGCTTTAGGAAAGGTAATGGGGTGTGTATGACCAAGTGGTTTACAGTGAAACATATAGGTGAACAGTATTTAGATAAGGGTAAAGGCGCTTTTGTGGCATTTATGGATTTGGAAAAGGCGTATGACAGGGTGGAATAGGGGGCAAAGTGGCAGAATGATGCAAATGTATGGAATATGGAGCAGGTTACTGAAAGCAGTGAAAGATTTTTTACGGATAAGTGAGGTTCAAGTTAGATATGTACTAGAGAAAAGGAGATTAATTCCCAGTAAAAGTCGGACTTACACAAGATGTGTGATGTCTCACCCGTGGTTGTTCAATATAATTTATAGATAGGGTGTACGAGGAAGTTGAATGTACGGGTGTTTGGCAAGAGGTGTGGGGCTTAAATATGAAACCGAAACACCCCTTCAAGAACAAAAAAATATGAGAAGGAAACCAGTCAGAACAATAAATATGAAGGGAAAACCCGTCCAAAACAATGAAATAGGACAGGAAACAATTCCAGAACAATGAAATATGAGAAAGAAACCATCCAGAACAATGAAAATGACAGGGAAACCCGTCGAGAACAATGAAACACATCAGGGAAACCCCCTACATACAATGAAATATGAGATGGAAAAACGTCCAGAACAATGAAACATGAAAAAGAAACCTTCCAGAACAAGAAATATGACAGGGAAACTTGTCAAGAACAAAGAAATTTGAGAGGGACAACCGTCCAGAACAATGAAACATGAAAAAAAAAATAGAAAAAACCTGTCCAGAACAATGAATATGACAGGGAAACCTGTCAAGACAATGAAATATGAGAAAACAACTCGTCCAGACAATGAAATATGAAAAAGAAACCCGTCCAGAAACAATGAAACATGAGGAAAAAACCTGTCCCAGAACATTGAAATATGACAGGAAACTTGTCAAGAACAATGAAAAATGATAAGGAAGCCCGGTCCAGAACAATGAATAAGAGATGGAAACACGTCAAGAACTACGAAATATAAAGGAAAACCGCGTCCAGATCACATGAAATAACGAGAAGGAAACCCGTCAAGAACAATGACAATATGTCAGGGAAACCGTCCTGAACAAAGAAAAATGAGCAACAACTTTCCAGAACATAGAAATATGAGAAGGAAACCCGTTCAGAACATGTGAAATATAGGCAATTCAAACCCTCCAGAACATGAAATATGAGTATAAACCCGTCCAGAACAAGGAAATATGAGAGAGAAACCCGTCCCGAACAACGAAATATGAAGTTGAAACCCGTCAGAACAAGGAAAGAATGAGAGAGAAACCCGTCCAGAACAACGAAATATGAGAGTGAAACCCGTCCAGAACAACGAAATATGAGAGAGAAACCCGTCCAGAACAACGAAATATGAGAGTGAAACCCGTCAAGAACAATGAAACATGAGAAGGAAACATTTTCAGAACAATGAAATACGAGAAGAAAAAACGTTCAGAACAATGAAATATGAGAAGGAAACCCGTCCAGAACAATGAAATATTAGAAAGAAACTCGTCCAGAACAATGAAATATGAGACGAAAACCCGTCCAGAACAATGAAATATTAGAAGGAAACTCGTCCAGAACAATGAAATATTAGAAAGAAACTCGTCCAGAACAATGAAATATGAGACGAAAACCCGTCCAGAACAATGAAATACGATATGGAAAACCGTTCAGAACAATGAAATATAACTGGGAAACCCTTCCAGAACAATGAAATTTGAGAAGGAAACACGTCCGGAACAATGAAATATGAGAAGGAAACCCTTCCAGAACAATGAAATTTGAGAAGGAAACACGTCCGGAACAAGGAAATATGAGAAGGAAACCCGTCCTGAACAATGAAATATTAGAAGGAAACCCGTCCAGAACAATGAAATAAGAGAAGGAAACCCGTCCAGAACAATGAAATATGAGAAGAAAATCCGACCAGAACAATGATATATGACAGGAAAACCCATCCAGAACATTTAAATATGACACGGAAACCCGTCCAGATCAATGAAATGTGACAGGGAAACCCGTTCTGAGCAATGAAACATGAAAATGGAAACCCGTCCATAACAATGAAATAATGACAAGGAAACCAATCCAGAACAATGAAATGTGACAGGGAAATCCGTCCAGAACAATAAATAAGTCAGGATACCCTTCCAGAACAATGAAATGTGCCCACGGAAGCCCCTCCAGAACAATGAATATTGAAAAGGAAACCCGTCCAGAACAATGAAATATATCAGGGAAACCTTTCCAGAACAATGAAATATGAGATGTAAACCCGTACAGAACAATGAAACATGACAGGAAAACCGTCAAGGACAATGAAAAAATGAGAAGGAAAGCCTTCCAGAACAATGAATATGAAAAGCAATCCGTCCAGAAAATTATATATGAGAAGAAATCCCGTCCAAACAACGAAATATGAGAAGAAAACCCGCCCAGAACAATGAAATATGAGAAGGAAACCCCCCCAAAACAATGAAAATGAAAAGGAAACCCGTCCAAACAATGAAATGTGACGAGAAACCCGTCCAGAACATGAAATTTAAAAAGGGAAACCCACCAGAATAATGAATATACAGGAAACCCCTCCAAAATAATGAAATAGGGGAAAAAAACCCGTCCAAAAACAATGAAATATGACAAAGAAACCCTAAAGAACAATGAAATATTGTAGGAAACCCGTACAGAACTATTTAGACGGGAAAACCAGTTCAAAACAATGAAAAAGACGTTAAAACCCGACCAGAACAATGAAATATGTGGGGGGAAACCCGCTAGAAATATGAAATAAAGAAGGAAAATCGTCCGTAAAGAAATATAAAAGGGGAACCCCCGTCCAAACAAAAAATGTAAAGAAAACCCGCCCAAACAAGGGGAAATTTGAAAAGGAACCCCGACCAGAAAAAAAAAATTTAAAAGGGAAACCCTTTCAGAAAAAAAAAAATATGGGAAAAAAACCCGACCAGAACAAAAAAATTTGACGGGGAAACCCATAAAGAACAATAAATATAGACGGAAACCCAAAACAGCTAATATGCGGGTCCCCTTCCAGAAAATAAATATGAAAAAGAAACCCATCCAGAACAATAAAATAGAAAAGGTAACTCGCCAAGAACAATGAAATATGACAGGGAAAACCCCCGGCCCAGAACAATGAGATATTAGAAGAAAACCCGTCAAAAAAACAAATATGAGGGGAAAAACATGCCAGAAAAATGAAATATTTAGGGGGGAAACCCGTCCAGAACATCGAAATATGACAGGGAAACCCTTCCTAAACAATGAAATATGAGAAGGAAACCCACCAAGAACAATGAAATATGGCATTGAAACCCTTCCAGAACAATGAAATATGAAGAGGAAACCCGACCAGAACAGTGAAATATGAGAAGGAAACCTGTCCCGAACAATGAAACATGACATTGAAACCTGTCCAGAAAAATGAAACATGAGAAGGAAACTCAACCAGAATAATGAAATATAACAGGGAAACCTGCACAGGACAATGAAATATTAGAAGAAAACCCGTCCAGAACAATGAAATATGACAGAGAAACCCGTCCAGAACAATGAAATATGACAGAGAAACCCGTCCAGTACAACGAAATATGAGAAGGAAACCCGTCCAGAACAATGAAATATGACAGAGAAACCCGTCCAGAACAATGAAATATGACAGAGAAACCCGTCCAGAACAATGAAATATGAAAGAGAAACCCGTCCAGAACAATGAAATATGACAGAGAAACCCGTCCAGAACAATGAAATATGACAGAGAAACCCGTCCAGAACAATGAAATATGACAGAGAAACCCGTCCAGAACAATGAAATATGACAGAGAAACCCGTCCAGAACAATGAAATATGACAGAAACCCGTCCAGAACAATGAAATATGACAGAGAAACCCGTCCAGAACAATGAAATATGACAGAGAAACCAGTCTAGAACAATGAAATATGACAGGGAAACTCGTTTAGAACAATGAAATAGAGAAGGAAACCTGTCCAGAACAAAGAAATATGACAGAGAAACCCGTCCACAACAATGAAATATGAGATGGAAACCCGTCCAGAACAATGAAATATTAGAGGGAAACCCGTCCAGAACAATGAAATATTATAGGGAAACCCGTCCAGAACAATGAAATATTAGAGGGAAACCCGTCCAGAACAATGAAATATTAGAGGGAAACCCGTCCAGAACAATGAAATATGAGAAGGAAACCCGTCCAGAACAATGAAATATGAGAGGGAAACCCGCCTAGAACATTGAATTATGACAAGGAAACCAGTCCAGAACAATTAAATATTAGAAGGAAACCCGTCCATAACAATGAAATATTAGAGGGAAACCCGTCCAGAACAATGAAATATTACTGGAAACCCGTCCAGAACAATGAAATATTAGAGGGAAACCCGTCCAGAACAATGAAATATTAGAGGGAAACCCGTCCAGAACAATGAAATATGAGAAGGAAACCCGTGCAGAACAATGAAATATGAGAGGGAAACCCGCCTAGAACATTGAATTATGACAAGGAAACCAGTCCAGAACAATTAAATATTAGAGGGAAACCAGTCCAAAATAATGAACCATGACAGGGAAACCCGTCCAGAACAATGAAATATGACAGGGAAACCCGTCTAGAGCGATGATATATGAAAGGGAAACCAGTCCAGAACAATGAAATGTGACATTGAATCCCGTCCAGAACAATGAAATATGAGAAGGAAACCCATCAATAACAATGAAGAACGAGAGGTAAACCCGTCAGGACAATGAAATATGACTCAGAAACCCGTCCAGAACAGTGAAATATGACAGGAAAACCAGTCCAGAACAATGAGATATGACAGGGAAACCCGTCCAGAACAATGAAACATTAGAGTGAAACACGTCCAGAACAACGAAATATGATAGGGAAACCCGTCCAGAACAATGAAACATTAGAGTGAAACACGTCCAGAACAACGAAATATGATAGGGAAACCCGTCCAGAACAATGAAATATGAGAAGGAAACCCCTCAAGAACAATGAAATATGAGAGGGGAAAACCGTCCAGAACAATGAAATATGACAAGGAAATCCGTCCAGATAAATGAAATATGACAAGGAAACCTGTCACGAACAATGAAATCTGACATTGAAGCCTGTTCAGAACAATGAAATATGATAAGGAAACCCGTCGAGAACAATGAAATATGAGAAGAAAACCGGTCCAGAACAATAAAATATGAGAAGGAACTCGTCAAGTACAACGAAATATGAGATTGAAACCAATCCAGAACAATGAAATATGACAGGTAAACCCGTCCAGAAAAATGAAAGATGAGAAAGAATCCAGTACAGAACTATGAAATATTAGAGGGAAACCCATCCAGAACAATGAAATAAGACAGGGAAACCCGTCCAGAACAATGAAATGTGACAGGGAAACCCGTCCAGAAAAATGGAATATGAGAAGGAAGCCTGTCCGGAACAATGAAATATGAGAAGGAAACGCATGCAGAACAATGATATGTGGTAAGGAAACTCTTCCAGAAGATTGAAATATGAGAAGGAAACCCGTCCAGAACAATGGAATATGTGAAGGAAACCCGTCCAGACAAACGAAATGTGACTTGAAAACCCGTCAAGAACAACGAAATATGACTGGGAAACCCATACAGAACAATTAAATATGAGAAGAAAACCTGTACAGAACAATGACATATGTCATTGAAATATGAAACGGAAACCAGTGTAGAACAATTAAATATGAGAGGGAAACCCGTCCAGAACAATGAAATATGAGAAGGAAACCTGTACAGAACAATGAAATATGAGAAGGAAACATGTCCAGAACAATGAAATATGAGAAGGAAACCCGTCCAGAACAATGAAATGTGAGAGGTAAATCCGTTCATAATAATGAAATATATCAGGGAAACCCGTCCAGAACAATGAAATATGACAGGGAAACTTGTCAAGAACAATGAAATTTGAGAAGGAAGCCCGTCCAGAACAACGAAATATGAAAAGGAAACTAGTACTGAACAATGAAATATAAAAGCGAAACCCGTCCAAAAGATTGAAATAAGAGAAGGAAACCAGACCAGAACAATGGAATATGTGAAGGAAACCAGTCGAGAACAATGAAATATGAAAAGCAAACCCGTCCAGACAAACGAAATATGACTGGGAAACCCTTCCAGAGCAATTAAATATGAGAAGGAAACCTGTCCAGAACAATGAAATATGACATTGAAACCTCTCCATAACATTGAAATATGAAACGGAAACAAGCGTAGAAGAAAGAAATGTGACAGGGAAACCCGTCCAGAACAATGAAATATTAAAGGGAAAAACCCCGTCCAGAAAAATGAAATATGACAGGGAAACCCGTTCAAAACAATGAAATATCAGAGCAAAACCCATCCAGAACAATGAAACAAGACATTAAAACCTGTCCAGAACAACGAAATGTGACAGGGAAACCGGTCCTGAAGACTCAAATATGAGAAGGAATTCTGTCCAGAACAATGAAATATGAGAAGGAAACCTGTCCAGAACAATGAAATGTGACATTGAAAATCGTACAGAAGATGGAAATTTGAGAAGGAAACCAGTCCAGAACAATCGAATAAGTGAAGGAAACCCGTCCAGAAGAATTAAATATGATAAGTAAACCTGTCCACAACAATGAAATATGACATTGAAACCTGTCCATAACATTGAAATATGAAACGGAAACAAGTGTAGAACAATAAAATATGACAGGGAAACCCGTCCAGAACAATGAAATATGAGAAGGAAACCTGTCCAGAACAAAGAAATATGAGAAAAAAACCCGTCCAGAACAATGAAAATTTGAGAAAGAAACCCGTCCAGTACTGTAAAATATGAGAGGGAAACACGTCCACAACAATGAAAAACTAGAAGGAAACCCGTCCAGAACTATAAAAAATGACAGGAAAACCAGTCCACAGCAATGAAATATGACAGGGAAACCCGTTAAGAACAAGGAAATGTGAGAAGGAAACCCATCCAGAACAATGAAATATGGCAGGGAAAACCGTCCTGAACATTAAATATGACAGGGAAACCCGTCCAGAACAATGAAATAATGAAATATGAGAGAGAAACCCGTCCAGAACAATGAAATATGAGAGGGAAACCCGTCCAAAACAATGAAATATGAGACGAAACCGATCCAGAACAATGAAATATGAGAAAGAAACTAGTTCAGAACAATTAAATATGACAGGGAAAGCCGTCTAGAACAAGGAAATATGAGAGGAAAACACGGCCACAAGAATGAAATATGACAGGGAAACCCGTCGAGAACAGTGAAATACGACAAGGAAACCCGTCCAGAACAATGAAAAATGAGAAAAAAACCCGTCCTGAAAAATGAAATATGACAGGGAAACCTGTGCAGAACAATGAAATATGAGAAGAAAACAGGTCCAAAACAATTAAATATGACAGGGAAACCCGTCCATAACAATGACATATTAGAAGAAAACCCATCCAGAACAATGAAATATGATAGGGAAAGCAGTCCAGAACTATGAAATATGAGAAGGAAACTCGTGCATAACACTGAAATATGACACGAAAACCCGTCCAGAACAATGAAATATGACAGGAATTTCTGTTCAGAACAATGAGATATGATAGTGAAACCCGTCCAGAATAGTGATATATGACAGGGAAACCTGTCCAGAACAATGAAATATGAGAGGAAACCCGTCCAGAACAATGAAATATGACACGGAAACCCGTCGAGAATGATGAAATGTTGTAGGGAAACCCATCCAGAACAATGAAATAAGAGAGGGAAACCCGTCCAGAAGATTGAAATATGAGAAGGAAACCCGTCCAGAACAATGAAATAAGAGAGGGAAACCCGTCCAGAAGATTGAAATATGAGAAGGAAACCCGTCCAGAACAATGAAATAAGAGAGGGAAACCCGTCCAGAAGATTGAAATATGAGAAGGAAACCCGTCCAGAACAATGGAATATGTGAAGGAAACCCGTCGAGAACTATGAAATGTGAGAAGCAAACCCGTCGACACAAACGAAATATGACTGGGAAACCCGTCAAGAACAATGAAATATGAGAGGGAAACCCGTCCAAAACAACGAAATAGGACAGGGAAACCATTCCAGAACAATGAAATATGAGAAAGAAACCAGTCCAGAACATTGAAATAAGACAGGGAAACCCGTCGAGAACAATGAAATATATCAGGGAAACCCCTACATAACAATGAAATATGAGATGGAAAAACGTCCAGAACAATGAAACAAGAGAAAGAAACCTGTCCAGAACAAAGAAATATGACAGGGAAACTTGTCAAGAACAATGAAATATGAGAAAACAACTAGTCCAGAACAATGAAATATGACAAAGAAACCCATCTAGAACAATGAAATATATCAGGGAAACCCCTACAGAACAATGAAATATGAGACGGAAACCCGTCCAGAACAATGTGATATGACAAAGAAACCCGTCCAGAACAATGAAATATGACAGGGAAACTTGTCAAGAACAATGAAATTTGAAAAGGAAACCCGTCCAAACACGAAATTTTAAAGGAAACCCTACAGAAAAATGAAAATGAAAAAAAACCCGTCAAGAACAATGAAATTTGTAGGGAAAACCCGTCGAGAACAATGAAATAATCGGGGAAAATTTCCAGTAAAATGAAATTGAGATGAAAACCCCTACAGAACAATGAAATATGAGGGGAAAAACCCCGTCGGGACAATAAAATTTTAGAAGGAAACCCGTCCAAACAATGAAAAGAGGGGGGAAACCCGCCCAGAAGGAATTTATATATGAAATAAACCCGTCCGAACAATTGAATATGAGAAAAAAAAAACCCGCCAAAACAATGAAATATGAGAAGGAGACCCGTCCAAACAACGAAATATGACAGAGAAACCCGTCCATAACAATGAAGTTCGAGAAGGAAACCCGTCCAGAAAAATAAATATGAGATGGATCCCAGTCTAGGACAAAAATATACAGGAAACCCGTCCGGAACAATAAAACAAATCAGGGAAAACCCGTCCAGAACAATAAATAGAGGGGGAAAACCCCTTTGAAGATCAATAAAATAGGGGAAAGGAAACCGGTACAGAACAATGAAATAAGAAGGAACCCCATTCAGAAACAATGAAATTAAAGGGGAAACCCTCCAGAAAAATGAAAAAGCAAAAAAAACCCGTCCAGAACAATGTTGTATGAGAAGGAAACCCGCAAGAACAATAAAGGTGAAGGAAAAAACCCGCCAGAAAAATAAAATTTGAAAGAAACCCGTCCAAAACAAAAAATAAAAGGGGGAAACCCCCCTGAACTTTGAATTATGACAGGGAAACCATCAAAAAATGAAACATGACGGGGAAAACCCCGTCAAGAACAATGAAATATGAAGAAGAAAACCCTCCAGAACAATAAAATTTAACGGGGAAACCCTCTAAAAAGGATTATATAAAAGGGGGAAACCCAGTCCGAACAATAAAGTGACTTGAACCCCGCCAAAACAATGAAAATGAAAGGAAACCAAAAAAGAACAATAAGAACGAGAGTAAAACCCTCGGCAATGAAATAGGGATCAAAACCCCCGTCCAGAACAGTGAAATAGACAGGAAAACCTCCAGAAAAATGGATATGACGGGGAAAAACCCCCCAAACAAAAAAATATGAAAAGGAAACCCCTCAAAAACAATGAATTTTGGGGGGAAACCCCGTCCAGAACAATGAAATTGAAAAGGGGAAACCTCCAGATAAAAAAATAGACAAGAAACCTGTCACAACAATGAAATTACTTTGAAGCCTGTTCGAACAATGAAATTGAAAGGGAAACTCGCGAGAAACAATGAAATATGAAAGAAAACCGGTCCAGAACAATAAAATAGAAAAGGGAACTCGTCAAGTACAACGAAAATGGATTGAAAACCAACCAGAACAATAAAATATGACAGGAAACCCCCAGAAAAATGAAAGATGAGAAAGAATCCAGTCAAAAACTTGAATTTTAGGGGAAACCCATCCAAAAAAGAAAAAACAGGGAAACCCCCGTCCAAACAATAAAATGTGACAGGGAAACCCGTCCAGAAAAATGGAATATGAGAAGGAACCTGTCCGGAACAATGAAATATGAAAAGGAAACGCATCAAGAACAATGATATGGGGAAAGGGAAACTCTCCCGAAATTAAAATTAATGAAAGGAAACCCTCCAGAAAAATGGAATATTAAAGGGAAAACCCCGCCCAAACAATGAAATATGATAAAAAAACCGCCCAGACAAACGAAATGTGACTTGAAAACCCGTCAAAAACAACGAAATATGACGGGGAAAAACCCATACAGAAAATTAAATATAAAGGGAAAAACCTGTACAGAAAAAATGAAAATGTCTTGAAATATGAAACGGAAACCAGTGTAGAAAAATTTAAATATGACGGGAAAACCCCGCAAGCAATGAAATAGAGAAGGAAACCTGTACAGAACAAGGGAAATTGAAAAGGAAACATGTCCAGAACAATGAAATATGAAAAGGGAAACCCGGTCCAAAACAATGAAATTGAGGGGTAAATCCGTTCTAATAATGAAAAAAAACAGGAAACCTCCAAAACAATAAATATGACAGGGAAATTTGTAAAAAAATGAAATTGAAAAGGGAAGCCCGTCCAGAACAATAAATATGAGGGGAAACACGTAAAAAAACAATGAAACAGAGGGGGAAACCCTTCCAGAACAATGAAACTTTGAGAAGGAAACCCTTTCCATAAAAATGAAATAGACAGGGAAACCCGTCCAAACAACGAAAATGAGAAAAAAACCCGTCCAGAACAATAAAAATAAAAAGGAAAACCCGTCAAGAAAAATGAAAATGCGGGAAACCCTCGTGAAAATGAAAATAGAAGGAAACCTGTCCAAACATTGAAATATGAGAAGGAAACCCTTTTATAAACAATGAAATTAGGTTTAAAACCGCCAAACAATAAAATATAAAGGGAAAAACCCGTCCAAAACAATGAAAAATAAAAGGGAAAAACCCCGCCAAAGAACGAAATTGAAGGGAACCCGTCCAGAACATTAAAATATGAAAAAAAACCCGCCCCTGAACAAAAAAATTACGACAGGGAAACACGTCCGAACAATAAAATAGAGAAAAAACCCGTCCAAAAAAATGAAATATGGCAGGAAAGCCGTCTAAACGATGAAATTTGAAAAGGGAAAAAACTCGTGCATAACACTGAATAGACAAAAAACCGTCCAGAACAATGAAATATACGGAAATCCAGTTAAGACAGTGGAGATATATAGGGAAATCGTCCAAACAGTGAAATATGACGGGAAACCCTCCGAACAATAAAATATCACGGGAAAAACCCGTCCAAAAACAATGAAATATACAGGAAAAACCGTCCAAACAATGAAATATTAGGGGGAAAACCCATTGGGCCTGAATAAGACAGTGAAACCCGTCTAGAACAATAAAATTTTGGACATAAAAACCCTCCGAACAACGAAATATGAAAAGGAAACCAGTACTGAACAATAAATTTTAAAGGCGAAACCCGCCAGAAGATTAAAAATAAAAAAGGGAAACCGACCAGAAAAGGGAATATGTGAAGGAAACCCCTCGAAACAATGAATATGAAAAGAAAAACCCGTCCAGACAAACGAAATATGAGGGGAAACCCTTCCAAGAAATTTAAATAGAAAAGGGAAAACCTGTCCAGAACAATAAAAATTGACATTAAACCTCTCCAAACATTAAATTGAAACGGAAACAATCTTTGAAGAAAGAAATGTGACAGGGAAACCCGCCAGAACAAAATTTTAGAAGGAAACCCGCCCAAAAAATGAAATATGACAGGGAAAACCGTCCAAAACAATAAAATATTAAGCAAAACCCATCCAGAACAATGAAACAAGACATTAAACCTGTCCAGAAAACGAAATTTACGGGGGAAGGGGCCTAAAAAACTCAAATATGAGAAGGAATTCTGCCCAAACAATAAATATGAGAAGGAAACCTGTCCAGAAAATGAAATGGACATTGAAAATCTACAGAAGATAAAAATTTAAAAGGAAAAACCCGTCCCAAAAAATCGAAAGTAAGGGAAACCTGTCCAAAAACAATGAAATATAAAAGGGAAAACCCCCAGAACAATGAAATTTGAGAAAGAAACCCTCCATAGAAAAATAGAAGGGAAACACGTCCCAACAATGAAAAACTAAAAGGGAACCCCGTCCAGAACTAAAAAATTTTGACAAAAAACCAGCCAAGCAATAAATAGACAGGGAAACCCGTTAAAAGAAAAAGGGAAATGTAGAAAAAAACCCATCCAAACAATGAAATAGGGGCAGGGAAAACCGTCCTAAAGATTAAAAATGAGGGGGAAACCCGCCAGAACAATGAAAAAATGAAATAGAGAGAGAAACCCCCAGAACAATGAAATATAGAGGGAAACCCGTCCAAAACAATGAAATTTGGACAAACCGATCCAAGAACAAAAAAAAAAATAAGGGGAAAAGAAAGAAACTAGTCCAAAAAATTTTAAATATGACAGGGAAACCGCCAAAAAAAAGGGAAATTGAGAGGAAAACACGGCCCAAAAATGAAATATGACAGGGAAACCCCAGAACGGGAAAAATACGAAAGGGAAAAACCCTCCAGAACAATAAAAAGAGAAAAAAACCCTTTTCCTAAAAAAAGAAATAGACGGGGGGAAACCTGTGCAGAAAAATGAAATTAAAAGAAAACGGTCCAAACAATTAAATATGACAGGGAAACCCCCCATAAAAAAGAAATTTTAGAAGAAAACCCATCCAGAACAATGAAATAGATAGGGAAAGTATCCAGAACTATGAAAAAAAAGAAGGAAAATCGTGCATAACACTGAAATATGACACGAAAACCCGCCCAGAACAAGAAAAAATGACAGGAAATTCTGTACAGAAAAATGAGATATAAGGAAAAACCCGTCCAGAAAAGTGTATAGACGGGGAAAACTTCCAACAATAAATAGAAGGAAACCCTCCAGAACAATGAAATATGACAGGGGAAACCCGTCGAGAATGATGAAATTTTGTGGGGGAAACCATCCAAACAATGAAATAAGAGGGGGAAAACCCGTCCAGAAGTTTTAAATAGAGAAGGAAACCCCATCCAGAAAAAATAAAAAAGAGAGGGAAACCCTCCAGAAATTGAAAAATGAAGGAAACCCGTCCAGAACAATGAAATAAAGAGGGAAACCCTCCAAAAAAGATTGAAATTGAAGGAAACCCGTCCAGAACAAGGGAATAGTGGGGAAAACCCCGTCAAACTAGAATTTTGTAAGCAAACCCGTCGCACAAACGAAATATGAGGGAAACCCGCCAGAAAAAGGGAAAATATGACGGGAAACACGTCCGGAACTTTAAAATAACACCAAAACCCCCTTCAGAACAAAAAAAAAAAAGGGGAAACCAGTAAAGAACAATGAATAAGGGGGAAAACCCCGTCCAAAACAATGAAATAGGACAGGGAAACCATTTCCAGAACAATAAAAATATGAGAAAAAAACCCAGTCAAACATTGAAAAAAGACGGGGAAACCCGTCGAGAACAATGAAATATACAGGAAACCCCTACAAACAATAAATATGGAGGGAAAAAAAACTCCAAAAAAAATGAAACAAGAAAAAAGAAACCTGTCCAGAACAAAGAAATATGGGGGGAAAAACTTGTCAAGAACAATGAAATATGAAAAACAACTAGTCCAGAACAATGAAATATGACAAAAAACCCATCTAGAACAATGAAATAAAATCGGGGAAACCCCTACGAACAATAAAATAGAGAGGGAAAACCCGTCCAGAACAAGTATTTTAAAAAAACCCGTCCAGAACAATGAAATATACAGGAAACTTGTCAAGAACAAGAAATTTGAGAAGGAAGCCCGTCCAAAAAATGAAATATGAGAGGAAACACGTCAAGAACAATAAATAGGGAAAAGGGAAAAAACCCGTCAAGAACAAGGGAAATATTCGGGGGAAACCCTACAGAATATAAAATGACAGGAAAAACCAGTTCGAACAAGAAATAATGACTTTTAAAATCACCAGAAAAATAAAATATTGAAGGAAACCCGCCTAGAACAATAAAATATGAGAAGGAAACCCCCCAAGAACAATGAAATATGTCGGGGAAAAACCTCGAGAAAATGAAAATATGGGGGAAACCTTTCCCCAGTCAATGAAATATGGTTTAAACCCCGTACAGAAAAATGAAATTGAAGGAAACCCTCAAGGACAATGAAATAGGAGAAGGAAAGCCGTCCAGAACAATGAAATATACGGGGAAACCCTTCCAAAAAATTTTTATATATGAGAAGTAAACCGCCAGAACAATAAATATGACAGAAAAAGCCGTCCATAACAAAAAGTTCGAAAAGGGAAAACCCGTCCGTAAAAATAAATGAGTGGAAACCTTTCCCCCTGAATTTGATATATACGGGGAAACCCCCGTACAGAACAATGAAATATGACAGGAAACCCCCCAAACAATGAAATATGAGAGGGAAATCCTCAAAAACAAGGAAATAAAAAAGGGAACCCGTCCAAAAAAAAATGAAATAGGGAAAAGGGAAGCCCTCAAGGAAAACAAAATATGAGAAGGAAACCTTTCCAGAATAATGAAATATGACGGGGAAACCCGTCCACAAAATTTAAAAATGAAAAGGGAAAACCCCTTTTCAAAAAAATTAAATATTAAAAGGAAACCCGCCCAGAACAATAAAATATGAGAATAAACCCTCCAAACAATGAAAAAAGAGAAGGAAAACCCGCCAAACAATGAAAGAAGAGAAGGAAACCCGTCCAGAACAAGAAATAGACGGGGAAACCCCCGTCCAAACAAAGAAACTTGAAAGGGAAAAAACCTTTCCCAGAATATTGAAAAGAAAAGGGAAACCCGTAAAAAAACAATAAAATTTACAGGGAAACCCGTTCAGAACTATGAAATATGAGTAAAAAACCCCCCAAACAAGAAATATGGGGGGAACCCCGTCCAGAAACAACGAAATAACAGGGAAACACGTCAAAACAATGAAATACGAGAAGAAAACCCGTTCAGGACAACTTTAAATATGACGGGGAAAATCCGCCAAAAAAATGAAATATAAGAGGGAAAAACCCTTAAAAATGAAATATGAAAAAAAACCCAGTGCAGAAAAACGAAATATAAAGGAAACCGTCAATAACAATGAAACCGGAAGAAAACCCTTTCAAACAATGAAAATAACGGGAAAACCGTCCATACAATGAAATTGAGAAAAAAAACCGTGCGAAAAAACGAAAATGAGGGGAAAACCCTCCAGAACAAGAAATTGACGGGAAAACTCGTCCAAAAAATGATTATGTCAAAGTAACCCGTCCAAAACTATGAAATATGACGGGAAAAACCCGCCAGAACAATGCAAAAAATTAGAAAGAAACCCCAAAAAAAAAGAAATATGAGAAAGAAACCCGTCGAAAAAAAAAAAACATAGAAGGAAACCTGTCCAAAATTTAAAATGAAAGGAAACCCGCCCCAGAACAATGAAAAATTGGTTTTAAACCCTCCGAAAATAAAATATGAGAGGGAAACCCGTCCAAACAACGAAAAAAAACGGGAATCCGTCAAGAATATTGAAACAAAAAAGGGAAAACCTGTTCAGAACAAAGAAAAACGAAAAGAAAACACTTCAGAAAATGAAATATGACTGAAAACCGTCCAGAAAAACGAAATTTGACGGGGAAATCCGTCCAGAACAATGAAATATGAGAAAAAAAACCCGCCCAAAAACAATGAAATATGTCGGGGGAAAACCCGTCGAGAACAATGAAATATATCAGGGAAACCTTTCCAGTAAAAATGAAATTTGAGATGAAAAACCCGTAAAAACCAATGAAATATGAGAAAAAACCCGTCAAGGAAATAAAATTTATGAGAAGGAAAGCCGTCCAGAAAATGAAATATGAGGGGGAAACCCCCGTCCAGAGCAATAAAATATGAGAAGGAAACCCGTCCAGAAAAATGAAATGTGAGAAGGAAACCTTTCCTGAATTTTTAAAAATATAAACGGGGGGAAAAAAAAAAAAAAAAAAAAACCCGTACAGAAAAATGAAATATACGGGGGAAACCGTCCAGAACATTGAAATAAAAAAGGGAAACCCGCCAGAAAAATGAAATATGAGAAGGAACCCCGTAAAGGGAAACAAAAAAAATATGAAAAGGGAAAACCTTTTCCCAGAAAAAGGGAAAAAAAGGGACAGGGAAACCCCGGCCCCAAACTTAAAAATAGAAGAAACCCTTCAGAAAAATTAAATATTAAAAGGGAAAACCCCTTTCCAAAAACAATAAAAATTGAAAATTTGAAACCCGCCCAGAACAATGAAGAAGAAAGGGAAAACCCCGGGTCCCAGAAAAAATTAAAATATGACGGGGGGAAAACCCGCCCAAAGAACAAAAAAAACTTGAAAAAGGGAAAACCCTTTTTTCCAAAAATATTAAAATTTATGAGAAGGAAACCCGTCCAAAACAAAAAAAAATGACGGGGGAAACCCGTTCGGGAACTATGAAATAGAGTATAAACCCCCCCGGGAACAATGAAAAAAGACAGGGAAAAAAGTCAAGAACAATGAAATACAGAAGAAAACCCTTTCAGGACAACGAAATTTGACAGGGAAATCCGTCCAGAAAAATGAAATATAAGATGGAAACCCGTCCATAACAATGAAATATGAGAAGAAAACCAGTGCAGAACAACGAAATATGACAGGGAAACCCGTCAAGAACAATGAAATACGAGAAGAAAACCCGTTCAGAACAATGAAATATGACTGGAAAACCCGTCCATAACAATGAAATATGAGAAGAAAACCAGTGCAGAACAACGAAATATGAGAAGGAAACCCGTCCAGAACAATGAAATATGACAGGAAAACTCGTCCAGAACAATGATATATGTCAAAGAAACCCGTCCAGAACTATGAAATATGACAGGAAAACCCGTCGAGAACAATGAAATATCACAGGGAAACCCGTCCTGAATAATGAAATATGAGAAGGAAACCCGTCCAGAACAATGAAATATGACAGGGAAACCCGTCCAGAACAATGAAATATTAGAAAGAAACCCGTCAAGAACAATGAAATATGAGAAAGAAACCCGTACGAACAATAAAACATGAGAAGGAAACCTGTCCAGAACATTGAAATATGAGAAGGAAACCCGTCCAGAACAATGAAAAATAGGATTTAAACCCGTCCAGAACAATGAAATATGAGAGGGAAACCCGTCCAAAACAACGAAATATGACAGGGAAACCCGTCAAGAACAATGAAAATGAGAGGAAACCTGTTCAGAACAAGAAATAGAGAAGAAAACCCGTTCAGAACAATGAAATATGACAGGAAAACCCGTCCAAGAACATCGAAAAAAAACTAGACGAAATATGAGAAGGAAACCGTCCAGAACAATGAAATATGAGAAGGAAACCCGTCCAGAACAAAGAAATATGAGAAGGAAACCCGTCCAGAACAATGAAATATGAGAAGGAAAACCGTCCAGAACAATGAAATATGAGAAGGAATCCCTTCCAAAACAATGAAATATGAAAGGAAAACCCGTCCAGAACAATGAAATATGACAGGAAAACCCGTCCAGAACAATGAAATATGAGAAGGAAACCCGTCCAGAACAATGAAATATGAGAAGGAAACCCGTCCAGAACAATGAAATATTAGAAGGAAACCCGTCCAGAACAATGAAATATGGAAGAAAACCCGTCCAGAACAACGAAATATGACAGGGAATCCCGTCCAGAACAATGAAATATGAGAGGGAAACCCGTTCAGAACAATGAAATATGAAAGGAAAACCACGACAACGAAAAAAGAAAACCCCAAACATGAAATATGAGAAGGAAAACCTTCAGAACAATGAAATATGAGAAAAAACCGTCAGAACAATGAAAATATGAGAAAAAACCAGTCAGAACAATGAAATATGAGAAGGAAACCCGTCCAGAACAATGAAATATGACAGGAAACCCGTTCAGAACAATGAAATAAGACAGAGAAACCGTCCAGAACAATGAAATATGAGAATGAAACCCGCCAAAGAACATTGAATAGAGAAGAAAACTCGTTAAATGGAGAAACAATTAACTATTTGAGAAGGAATACCCGTCCAGAACAATTAAAATATGGAGATGGAAACCCGTCCAGAACACCGAATATTACAGGGAAACCACGGTCAAGAACAATGAAACATGAGAAGGAAACTGTTCAGTAACAATGACAATACGAGATGAAGGAAAGACACGTTCTGAACAATGAATAATGTTGGAAAACCCGTCCAGAACAATGAAATATGAGAAGAAAACCCGTCTAGAAACAAAAAATAATTAGAAGAAGGAAACTCGTCCGGAACAATGAAATATGAGAGAAAACCCCCGTCCTGAAACATTGAAATTTGACAGGGAAAACCCGTCAATAACAATGAAATATGAGAAGGAAACCCTTCCAGAACAATGAAATATGACCAGAGAAAACCCGCCCAGAACAATGAAATTGACAACGAATCCCGTCAATGAACATTTGAAGCATGAGAATGAAAGCTGTAGGAGAACAATGAAATTTGAGATGGGGAAACCCGTCACAGAACATGAAATATGAGAGGGAAACCGTCCAGAACAATGAAATATGAGAGGGAAAACCCGTACAGTACATTGAAAATGAGAAGGAAACACCGTTCAGAACAATGGGAATATGATACGGGGAACCGGTCCAAAACAATGAAATTATAACAGGGAAAATCCCCGTCCATACAACTGAAATATGAACAGGAAAAACCTATCCAGTACAATGAAATTGAGATGTTGTTAACCCGTACCAGAAACAATGAAATATGACATGAAAACCCGTCAAGGACAATGAAATATGAGAAGGAAAGCCGTCCAGAACAATGAAATATGACAGAGAAACCCGTCCAGAACATTGAAGCATGAGAAAGAAACCTGTCGAGAACAATGAAATATGAGATGGAAACCCGTCCAGAACAATGAAATATGAGAAGGAAACCCGTCCAGAACATTGAAATATGACAGGGAAACCCATCCAGAACAATGAAATATGACAGGGAAACCCGTGCAGAACAATTAAAAATGAGATGGAAACCCGTCCAGAACAATGAAATATGACAGGGAAACCCGTCCAGAACAATAAAATATTAGATGGAAACCCGTCCAGAACAACGAAATATAACAGGGAAACCAGTCCCAACAATGAAATATGAGAAGAAAATCCGTCCAGAACAGGAAAGATGAGAAGGAAACCCGTCCAGAGCAATGAAATAGGACAGCCCCCCACCAAGGCATACCCTTCCAGAACAACAAAATATGGACAGGGAAAACCTGTCCAGGAGCAATGAAAATATGAGAAGGAAACCCGTCCAGAACAGACACACCTGATATGGAAACCTGTCAGGAAACAATGAAATATGACAAAGAAACCGTCCAGAACAATTAAAATATGAGAGGAAACCCGTTCCAGAACAATGAAATATCTAGAAGGAAAAACCCGTACAGACACAATGAAAATATGACAGGGGAACCCTTCAACAACAATGAAATATGACCAGGGAAACCCGTCCAGACAATAAAAATAAGACAAAGAAACCCGTCCCAGATCAATGGAAAATATAACAGGGAAATCGTTCAGAAACAATGAAAATATGAGAAGGAAACCCGTCCAGAACAATTAAATATGAGAAGGAAACCCGTCCAGAACAATGAATATCAGAAGGAAACCCGGTCAGAACATTGAAATAATCAGGGAAACCTACAGGAACTATGAAAAATGAAGGGAAACCGTTCAGAACAATGTTTAAGAAAAGAAACCAGTCAGAACAATGAAATACAAACAGCGGGAAAACCGTCAGAACAATCAAATAAGAAAAGAAACCCTGGTCCGGAACAATGAAATTGCCAGGGCAAAACCGTTCAGAACAAGGAAATATTAGTGGGAAACCCGTCCAGAACAATGAAATATGGACAGAACCCGTCCCAGAAACAATGAAATCATGACAGAGGAAACCCGTACAACAATGAAAAATGAGAGGGAAACCCTTCCAGATCATGAAAATATAATCAAGGAAACCGTACCAGAACAATGAAATTTGGAAGGAATACCCATCCAGAGCAATGAAATATGAGAAGGAAACCCATGCAGTACAATGAAAAATATGTAGAAGGTAATCCGTCCAGAAACAATGTAATATGCCAAGGAAACATTTCCAGAAACAATGAAATTAGGAGAAGGAAAGCCGTCAATAACAATGAAATATTAGAGGGAAAAACACGTCATGAACAATGAAATATCACAGGGAAACCCGGTCAGACAATGAAATATGTCAAGAAACCCTTCCAGAAACAAATGAGATTTGAACAAGGAAACCCGATAGAATAATGAATTTGAGAAAGAAAACCGTACAGAAACAATGAAATATGGAAGACAGGTAACCCGTCCGAACAATGAATATGACAGGGAAACCCTACCTGAAACAATGAAATATGAAGGGAAACCCCGTCCAGAACTCAATGAAATATGAAGGGAAACCCCGTCCAAACAGTTGAAATATGAGAGGAAGGGAAAACCGTCGAGACAATAAAATAAGACAGGGAACCCAGACTTCCAGGAATAATGAAATATGAGAAGAAAAAAACGTCTAGAACAATGAAATGTTAGAAGAAAACCCGTCCCGAACAATGAAATATGAGAGGAAAACCCGTCCATAAGAATGAAATATGAGAAGGAAACCCTTCCAGAACAATGAAATTTGAGACGGAAACCCGTCCAGAACAATGAAATTTGAGACGGAAACCCGTCCAGAACAATGAATTATGAGAAGGAAACCCGTTCTGAACAATGAAATATGACAGAGAAACCCGCCCAGAACAATGAAATATGACAACGAAACCCGTCCAGAACAATGAAATATGACAACGAAACCCGTTCAGAACAATGAAATATGAGAAGGAAACCCGTCCAGAACAATGAAATATGAGAAGGAAACCCATACACATTTAACCGCACATAAAAGAGAGAAGCTTACGACGACGTTTCGGGTCCACGACTTGGATATTGACCAAAGTCCATCTAACCAGAGGTTGAGAGAGGACGGCTATTATATTGGCAGGATAAGGTGGTGGTAGTAGAAAGTTAGTAGTAGTACAAGAATTGTACATGTTATTTATAGAAGGCAAACCGTTCAGAAACAATGAAATATTGGAGGAAACCCGTCCTGAACAAGGAAATATGCAGAGAAAACCCCGTTCAGACACAATGAAATATGAGAGGGAAACCATCCAGAACAATGATATATGAGAAGCAAAACATTAAGATCAATGAAATATTGAGAGAAAACCCGTCGGAACAATGAAATATGAGAAGGAAACCGTCCAGAACATTGAAGCATGAGAAAAGAAAAATGATCGTGAACAATGAAATATGAAGGGGTAACCCGTACAGAACAATGAAAATAATGAGAAGGAAACCCGTCTAGAACAATATGAAAATTATGACAGGGAAACCCGTCCAGAACAATGAAATATAAAGGGAAACCCGTTCAGAAAATGAAATATGACAAGGAAACCCTTCCAGAACATGAAGTACTACATGGAAATCCGTCTAGAAAAATGAAATTATGAGAAGAAACCGTACAGACACAATGAAATATGAGAAGGTAACCCTTCCAGACACAATGAAAGATGACAGGGGAACCCCTACCAGAAACAATGTGAAATATGGAAAGGTGTAACCCGTCCAGAACAATGAAGTATAATAGGGAAACCCGTCCAAAATACAGTGAAATATGAGAGGAAACCCGTCCAGAACAATAAAATTTGACAGGGATCCCCGTCCTGAACAATGAAATATGACACTGAAAAACCCGTCGCAGTACAATGAGATATGAGAAGGAAACCCGTACACAAACAAAATGATATGACAGGAAAACCCGTTTCAGAACAAGGAATTATTAGAAGGAAATCGTCCAGACAATGAAATAAGGACAGGGAACCCGTCCACAACAACAAAATTTGAAGGGAAAACCCCGTACAGAACAGTAAAATATGGACTGGGAACCCGATACAGAACAATGAAATTAAGAAGGAAACCCCTCCACACAATGAAAATAAGGCAGGAAAATATCAAGAAACAATGGAATATGAGAAGGAAACTAGTCCAGAACAATGGTATAAGAGTGGAAACCCGTCAGAACAATGAATTATGACAGGGAAACCCTTCCAGTACAATGAAATTATGAGAAGGAAAACCTCGTGCAGAACAATGGAATAAAAGTGGGTAAAACCCCGTTAAGAACTATGAATTTTGACAGGGAAAAACCAGTCAAGAAAAATGATATATGAGAAGAAAACCCCAGCCGCAACAATGAAAAATATGAGAAGAAAACCCGGCTAGAAACAAACTAAATATGACATTGATACCCTGTCCAGAGAATGAAATATGAAAGTGTTCCCGTATAGAACTTTAAATATGACAGGGAATCCGTCCAGCAGCAATGAAATATGAGTTGGAAACCCGTCCAGTAAGGAAAATATGAGAGGGAAACCCGTCATACAATGAAATAGAGAGAAGGAAACCCGTCCAAGACAATGAAATTATGAGAAGGAAACCCATACACAATAACCCGCACATAAAAGAGAGAAGCTTACGACGACGTTTCGGTCCGTTTGGACCATTGACAAAGTCACACTAACCAGATGTGGAGCTGGGTCGGATAATATATAGACAGGAAAAGTGGTGATAGTAATAGTAGGTGTAGTTAGTTACAAGAATTATATATGTTATTTATAGTGAAGGAAACCGTTCAGACAATGAAATATTGGGAAGGAAACCCGTTCCAGAACAACGAAATATGACATGAGATCCCCGATCAAGAACAATGAAATATGAGAGGGAAACCCGTTCAGAACATTGATATTTTGAGAAAGGAAACAGTCATGAACATGAAATAAGAGAGAACCCGGCCAGAACAATGAAATATGACAGGGGAAACCCTAAAGAACAAAAAATATGAGCGAGGAAAAAACCCATCAAGAACAATTGAATATATGACATGGAATCCCGTCCAGAACAAATGAAATATGAGAAAGAAAACCGTCCAGAACAATGAATATGACGAGAAAACCAGTCGAACTTGAAGCATGAGATCAAAACCTGTCGAGAAACAATGAATATGAGATGGAAAACCGTCCAGAACAATGACATAATATGACAGGGAACCCTTCCAGAAACAGTGAAATTTGAGAATGTAACTCGTCAAGAACATTTAACTATGACTGGGAAACCCGTCAGATCAATGAAAATATATCAGGGGGAAACCTTTCAGTACAATGAAATATGAGATGTAAAAACCGCACAGACAATGAAATATGACAGAAAAACCCGTCAAGGAAATGAAACATGAGAAGGGAAAGCCGTCCAGAAAAAATGAAATATGACAAAGGGAAAACCCGTCCAGAAGAATTATATATGAGAGGAAACCCGTCCCAAGAACATTGAAATATGACAGGGAAACCCGTGAAGAGCAATTAAAAAATGAGATGGAAACACGTTCCAGAACAATTGTTATTTGACAGGGAACCAGTCCAGAACAATGAAAATATTAGGATGGAAACCCGTCAAAACAGTGTGAAAAATGAGAATGAAAATCGTCAAGAACATTTAACTATGACATGGGAAACCCTTCAGAACAACGAAATTTATATTCGGGGAAACCTTTCCAGTTCATTGAAATATAAGATGGAAACCCGTACAGAACAATGAAATATGACAGGAAAACCCGTTAAGGACAATGAAATATGAGAAGGAAAGCCGTCCAGATACAATGGAAATATGACGAGGGGAACCTGTCCAGAACAATGTAATATGCGAAGGGAAAACCCGTCCAGAGCAGAATATGAGAAGGAAAACCGTCCACAACAATGAAATATAAGAAGGAAACCCATCCAGTACAATGAAATATGACAGAGAATCCTGTCCAGAACAATGAAATATGAGAAGGAAACCCCTTCAGAACAAAGAAATATGTCAGGGAAACCTGTACAGAACAATGATATATGAGAAGGAAACCAACCAAGAACAATAATGTATGAGAGGGAAATCCGTCCAGAAGAATGAAATATGACAGGGAAACCCATCTAGAAAAATGAAATATGACAGGCAAACTCGTGCAGACCAATTAAAAATGACATGGAAACCCGTCCAGAACAATGAAATATGACAGGGAAACCCGTCCAGAACAATGAAATATTAGATGGAAACCAGTCCAGAACAATGAAATATGACACGGAAACCAGTCCAGAACAGTGAAATGTGAGAATGAAACTCGTCAAGAACATTTAACTATGAGATGTAAACCCGTACAGAACAATGAAATATGACAGGAAAACCCGTCAAGGACAATGAAATATGAGAAGGAAAGCCGTCCAAAACAAAGAAATATGAGAAGAAGTACCCGTCAAGAACAATGGAAATATGAGAGGAAACCCGTCCAGAACATTGAAATATGACACGGAAAACCCATCCCCTGAACAATGAAATAGGGAGAGGAAACCCGTGCAGAACATTTAAAAATGAGATGGAAAAACCAGTCCAGAAACAATGAAATATGACAGGGAAAACCCGTCAAGAACGATGAAATGTGAAGATGGAAACCGTCCAGAAAACGAAAATATAACAGGGAAACCAGTCGAACAATGAATACGAGAAGGAAACCCGTCCAGAACAATGAAAGATGAGAGGAAACCCGTCCGAAACAATGGAAATATGCAGGACAACCCATTCAGAACAACAAAATATGACAGGAAACCTGTCCAGAACAATGAAATATGAGAAGGAAACCGTTTCCAGTTCCTGTTCAATGAAATGAAAGTAACCCGCCCAGAAACAATGAAGTATGACAAGAAACACTTCCAGTACAATGAAATATTGACAGGGAAACCGTCGGAACATTGATATATTAGAGAGAAAGAAAATCGCCAGAACAAGAAATTATGACAGGAAACGTCCAGAACAATGATATGTGAGGGAAACCCTTCCCTTAACAAAGAATTATTACAGGGGAAACCCCTCCAGAAGAGTTAAATATGAGAGGGAAACCCGTCCAACACAATGAAATATAAGAAGGAAACCCGTCTAGAACAATTGAAATATGAAATGGTAACCAGTCTCCAGAACAATGAAATATGACATTAAAACCTGTCCAGAAAAATGAAATATGAGAAGGACACCCGTCTAGAACAATGAAATATGAGAGGGAAACCCGTCTAGAACAATGAAATATGAAATGGAAACAAGTCCAGAACAATGAAATATGACAGGGAAACGCCTTTCTGAACCTTTATATATGAGAAGAAACCACGTCCAGAACAATGAAATATGAAAGAGAAACCCTTCAAGAACAATGAAATATGAAGGAAAACCAGTCCAGAAAACGACATATAGAGAGGGAAACCCTTTCAGAAAAATAAATATGAGAAGAAAACCCGTAAAAAACAATAAAATATGATGGGGGAAACCCCCAGAAAATGAAATGTGATATGGAAACCGCCCAAAACAATGAGACTTGGGAAGAAAACCTGTACCAAACAAGAAATATGCATTGAAACCTGTCCAGAACCCTTTGAAATATTAGAAGGTAACCCGCCCAGAGCAATGAAATAGAAGAGAAACCATTCCAAAAACAATAAAATATGACGGGGAAAACCTGTCCAGAACAATGAAATATGCGGGGGGAAACCCGTCCAAAACAGAGAAATATGCAGGAAAACCAGTCCAGAAAAACAAAATATGACGGGAAACCCTCCGAAAAAGAAATATAAATTGAAATCCGCCCAAAAAAATAAAATTGAGAATAAAAAGCCGCCAGAACAATGAAATATGAAAAGGGAAAACTAACTGAAAAATAATTTTGCGGGAAAAACCCTTCCAGAAAAAATAAAATATGACAGAAAACCCTGTTCAAAAACAATAAAATGTGAAGAAGGAAACCACCCAGAAAAATTTAAATAAGAAGGAAGCCGTTCGAACAATGAAATAAGACAAAAAAACCCCCCCGTCCAGTCAATAAAGATGACAGGGAAACCCCCTTCCCAGAAAATGAAGTAGGGAAAAGGAAAACCCGTACAGAACAATGAAATATGAAAAGGGAAAACCCCGTCCAGAACAAAAAAAATGATAGAAACCCGCCCAAAAAGAATGAAAATGGAAAAAAAAACCTGTCCCGAACAAGAAATATGACATTGAAACCTGTCCAAAACCCAGAAATTGAAAAGGGAAAAACCGTCAAAACCCATGAAATATGGAAGGTAACCCGCCCAAAAACAATGAAATATGACATGGAAAACCCCCCCAAAACGGTGAAATAAAGAGGGAAACCCCGTCCAAAACAATAAAATAGACGGGGGAAAACCTGTCCAGAACAAAAAAATATGAAAAGGGAAAACCGTCCAGAACAAAAAATAGACAGGGAAACCCGCCAGTCAAAAATATACAGGAAAAAACCCTTTCAGAACAATGAAATATGAAAGGAAACTGCCCAAAAAACAATGAAATATGACGGGGAAAACCCCTTCCGAACATGAAAATATGAGGGGAAAACCCCGTCCGAACATTAATATGAAGGGAAACCCGTCCAGAACAGTGAAATAAAGAGGAAAACCCGCCCAAAAAAAAATAAAATATGATGGGGAAAACCCTGTCCAAAACAATGAAATAGGGACATTAAAACCCCCGCCCAAAAGAATGAAATATGAGAAAAAACCGCAGAGAACAGAAATTTTATGACGGGAAAACTCGACCATAACAAAAATATGACAGGGAAAACCCGTCTAGAACGAAAAATATAAAAGGGAAACCCGTCCAGGAAATGAAATAAAGAAAGAAACCCCTCCAGAACAATGAAATATGGCAGGAAACTACCCAGAACAATGAAATATGAGAAGGTCCCCGTCCAAACAATTGGAAAGAGTGGGAAACCCGTCGAAAAAAAATAAATTATTACAGGGAAACCCTTCCATAACAATAAAATATGAAAAAAATGAAAAAT
>NC_069473.1:4888817-4913291 GCF_026875155.1 Cherax quadricarinatus
CACCCCCACCCAGCCCCCTCTCCAAATTTAAACCCCCAAAACCTTTTTAAAGATCCCCGCCTCAGCCACCCCCACATAACAACCCCCCTTGCCTCTTCCACATGAAACAACCCCCCCAGCTACCTCCCACATATACAACTACCCCAGCCCCCTTCCACTGAAAACCCCTCCCAATTTTTTTTTACATACAAAACACACCTTCAACCACCCCCACATTTTCATTCCCCCCTAGCCCCCCACCTGAAACAACCATTTCGGGCCATTTCCCTCTGATAAACCCCCACCGCCATCTCCACAAACGACCCATCTCCAGTTCCTCCCACATGATGCAACCCACCCGGGCTGCCACATACAAACCCAAACCCCTGGCTACCCCCAAAATGATAAATGCATATCTAGACCTCCCACTAAACGACCAATGTCTAGCTCCTTCACATGAAAACCCACCCAAACCCCTCTCCCACTGACACAACCCCCCCCCAGCAACCTCCCATATGAAAAAAGCAGCACTTGCCCTTCCCTCATGTACACCCACCTCCACACTCCCCCATTTTGATAAATAAAAAAAAAGGCAAAAATACTGTGACGGCCGATCAAAAATAACCGACTAAAAGGGGAGCTTCCGACCGTTTCGGTTCGATTTTGGGACCATTACAATCCATTGAACAATCTCTAGCCTTCTCTGACAAAATTTAAAACCCCCCCCTAGCCGCTCCCCTGATCAGCCCACCCACCATTTCACACATGATACAACCCCCCAGCCTCCTCCTACATGATAAACCGCTTCAGGCACCTCCCCATGATATGTCCCCCTAAAGCTCCCCCACATGATAACCTCATCTTCAGTTCCCCCTACTGAAACAAACCCACCCCAGTCACCCCCAAAAGGTGCAAATTCACCCATAAAACCCCCACATGATCAACTTACCCCACCACCTTCATTTAAACAACCCACCACAGTCACCACCCACTTTACACAACATCCTTTCATCACCTAAACTGAGTAACCACCCTTACCGCCTCTCACATAAAACCCTCCCCATTGCTTCCCCTGATAAATCCACACCCGCCATCCCCGTGATAAAATTTTATATGTAGCCCCCTCCCACATATACGACCCATTTCCCAAACCTTCCACTTGATAAAACTATCCCCATCCCTCCACTGTACAACCCCCCCCCAACCACCCCCCTGGTACAATCAAACCCCCATCCCTCCCAGTGAAAAAAACTCGTCCCGCACCTACACATGATACAATCCGCCCCCCTCCCCCTCCACATGCTACAACCCCCCTCCGTCCCTACAGGATTAAACCCATCCCCCCCCTTTCCCATGTTTAAAAAGCTCCCCTCAACCATTTCCTCTGACAAAAACCCCTTCCCCCCCACTGATAAACTCACCCCCCAAAACCCTTCACATTGATACCCCCCCTATCTACCAAGCCAGCCCGCCCACGTACCCTCCCTCATTTTGGCACCCGACCTTCATCATTTTTCGTTATTCCCGACTTCTCCCCGGGACTGGCCCTCCAGCCTGGGAAACTTGATTGTGCTCAAGACCCAAATAAGAAAAGTTGCCTCCGAACCCTTATCCAAACCCCGGGCTTGCATACGCAAGGCCAAACCAGTTATAATGCCCTCCCCCTGATACAACCCCCCCAACCCCACCCAATGTCCCAACCCCCAGCCCCCTCCCCTATTTAAAACCCCACACCGTCTTTTCCTTTTCATACTACCACACGCCAGCTGCCTCCTACATGGTACAACCCCCTTCAGCCCCCTCCCTCATGATAAAACCTACCCAGCCACCTCCCTATGAGAACCCCTTCCAGCCACTCCCTCATGATAAACCCTACTCCACCCACCTCCCCATGACGCAACCCTCTTCCAGCACCTCCCTATGATGCAACCTATTTCCCCAGCCACCCCCCCTCTGACGAAACCCTACTTCAGCCCCCCTCCCTCTGTGCAACCTACCCCCACCCCCCTCATGATGAAACCTACTTCCAGCCACCTCCCTATGACGAAACCCACCCCACCCCCTCCTCATGATACAACCACTTCCAGCCACCCCCCCCATATGCAATCTTCCACCCCCTCCCTCATGATCATCCAACTCCCAGCCACCTCCCTCATGATGCAACCTACTTCCGCCCCCTCCCTCATGATACTCCAACTCCCACCACCCCCCTCATGAGCAACCTCTTCCAGCCCCCTCCCTCATTTACACCCAAAATTTTCAGCCATCCCTCGGGGTTGCAACCTCTTCCAGCCACCCCCCTCATATACATCCAACCCAGCCCCCTCCCTCAGAGCACCTATTCAGCCACCCCCCTTCATGTCATCCAACTCTCAGCCCCCCCCTCATGATGCAACTACTTCCAGCCACCCCCCTCATGATCATCCAACCCCCAGCCACCTCCCCTTATACATCCTTCAAAAAACCTTCCAATGATACACCCCACCCCCAGCCCCTCCCCGGGTCAACCCCCCTCACCACCCCCCAAAGATAAACAACCCCCCAGCCACCTCCCACATGAACAACCTCCCCCAGCCACCTCCCACATGAAATATCCCACTTCGGCACTTTCCACATGAACATCCACTCACAGCCACCCCCCACATGATCAGCCCACCCCCCGCCCCTTCACAAGATAAAACCTCCTCAGCCACCCCCCACAAGAACAACCTACCCCAGCCACCTCCCACAGATAAAACCCCCTCTCGGTCACCCCCCAAATGAACATCCACTCACGGCCACCCCCACATGATAAAACCCTACCCCCGCCCCCCCAATGATATCCCCCCCCTCTCAGCCACCCCCCACATAATACTCCTCCCTCGGGTCGCGTATATTAATCGTGCGTAATTGTGGCAAATCCTAATTAAACCTTATTAAAATTCTTTTTTCCATTGTTCGGAAAGATGTGCAGCGAGATGGTAATGCTTTTTGCTTTTGATTTCTTTTATTAGCTGGTGTGGACTACCAACATTTAATTAACTGTTTTAGTATTCTGTCAGGAAAAAACCAGCATCAATCTCTGCGGGTTTTGGTTGGGGTTTATCCCTTTTTAAACTATCGACGACGAGAGGATCTTTAAGGCTGCTTGCCCCTGTTCTAAACATTATTAACGTAATTTTGGGGAGTATTAAAATATCTGTAGTCATATCACCGGATTAGCGTGTCCATCAGTTTCTGTCGTACTCTGCTCATTCTCTCCCATCCTTTGTGCTAGAATATTAAGTGTAAGACTTTTACAGTCCGGTTGTAGCCATGATCTCAAAGCCTCTGATGAAAAAAAATTTTTATGAATTATAGGAAAAAGTTAGTCAAATGATGTATATGTAGCGCCCCACTCGACTTTGTTTACCCCCGCTAAAATATCAGAGGCTTCGGTTTGACGTTCTGCGACTTTATGTATACCTTGGACCCCTTCTAATACCTGGGGGGACGCCGGGGCCCCTGAGGGAACCCCTTTTTCAAATACTTGGGACGCGAGGGCCTGGGGACCCCCTTTTCCACGATACACGGGGGGGGGCGACGGGGGCCCCTGGTGGACCCCCTTTCACGTACACGGGGGACGACGGGGGCCCTGAAAAAGCCGGGTAAATTTTTACATATAGCGTTTTGACGATGTTGGTACGGCACAGATTGGCAAAAAACATATATTCTCGTAGTGCTTAACAAATTTAAAATTAGGGGATGATTTCGCGCACTATTTTGAATATTTCAAATGCTTAGCCCCCCGAAGGGGGGTTTCCCATGGTGCTTGTGGTGGCTTTTGTCAAGGAATTGAAATTGTCTTCTTTTCCATTATAACCTAATTGACTCCCTTTTTTTCCTGCTATATTTTCTCCTACGCGTTTGTGTTTTCCTCCAAATTAACAATTTTTAAGAAAAAAATATTTTTTTATGTTTTTTTTTTAAGAAACAATTCTTTCATTTTTTTTTCGGAGATTATTACATAGGTACACCTTGGAACTGTGCTGGGGACCCTCAGCCTCAGGAAAAACCAAAGTTCCCCCCGGAGCTTTTTTGAATTTGTTTCTTCTACCCCCCCCTTATTCTATTTTCTATGTGGATTTTTTAAAGAAAAAAAACGGGGACAAAAATACATTAGGGAGTAGAAAAACATAAAAACATCTAAGCTCCCTTCGAAATTTCCCCAAACCCCCCGGTGGTGGGCCAGGTGCCCAAAATGTTGGAGGCATACCCCCCATGGAAAGTGGCCTCCCTGTGAGGTTTTTCTATGAGGGTTTTTTTCACCTCTCTCGAAACTTTATAGCCCCTTCCCCCCATCCCCCGGGTCTCCGACCCTATTGGGATGAAGTTATGCTATATTATTTGGGGGTTTTTGGGGTTCCTCTGTGCTGGAAAGTACACCCATCAGTTGGGAATGGCAAGTGGGTGTCTGCCAATGTACGGAAAGGGTTAGCCCCCGGCAATTGCTTACCCCCCTCCGGGTAGCATAATGACTCCACAGGATGCTTTTGACTTTGTCAGACCTCTGACTTGGGTTCCCCCTTTAGTGGGAAAAGGGGTGGGCGAAGTTTCCTTTTTTTTGTTCATCGCCCTCCTCATGTCCAGCATACTTTCCTTTTGATGTGTGACACACGAGATCATAAGTCCAAAATTCATCACCCTCGCACTCCCGCAAATACAGTAGTTCGGGAGTAGGGGGGCGGTAGGCGAAGGCAACACCAATCCGAATGGCCTGAGGAGGTAGTGCCCAGGAGGAACGGGGAAAACAGCTAGAAGGAAATCTCCTGAATGCTGTCTTCACTGCTATGAACGAGCTTTGTCCTTTCCTGAAGTTTTTAAACCATTGTGCTGGTGTTTTTTTTCCATGATAGTTTTCCCCAGTGGGACTTTTGTCATTTTGGGGGGAAGGTTTTGGGAGAAGTTTGCAAGGGTGTCCTACCCCACGCTGTTTAACAAACAGGGGTCTTGACCCCTCCCCGCACCTCAAAATTTTGGAAACAATCCCTTGCCAGTTAGGGAAAGCCAAAACGAAGCAAAAATTCGGGTTTAATGCATCTGTGTTTTTTGCGCCCCCCTAACCTCCTGGGCCATGGGAGGGTTGCCTGATCCCATGTGATCTTCCAGTGACAGATTCAGTGTTTTAAAATTAATTCAGGGTGGGTAATTTGTCGAGTTTTGGGGGAAAGTGAGTCTTGTAGGAAACCCAATTTGTGAGGAGATACAAGGCATCTGGCATCGAAATTTCTTTTTCCCCCCTCCTTTCTCTGCAGGCATTTTTTTTTGTCCTCGGGGGACTGTGTCGAGGGCCCCTATTATCCAGGGGTGCCCAAAGGGGGTGCTCTTGGTGGGTGGTATAGGATTCATGGGGGATTGTTTGCCGCACTGATTATTTCCTGCTTTAGTGTGATATTTTACCATGGGGGATTGAGGATGAGCCCACAAGCTGTGTCTTCACCAGTTTGTTCCCAGCGGGACTCTTCGTACCTGCCAAGTCCATCACCCAGGTACCAAAATTTTGGGCTCGTGAGCAGGTTGGAATTTTGTTGTCTTACTACCAGCAAAAGAAAAGGGGAGCGAGTGGGTCACGTTGCTGAACCCCTCTGATGAGAGAATTCAGTTCCCTCATGAGGGTTTTTTTAAACCATCTGAAATGAAAAAAAAAATTTGGGGGGAACCGATCTCGAACGGCGGGCATGCCCACACCTTTTCCCCCATAGAAAGGGCATTTCTAAAGTAAAAATTTTGACCGGCCTTCTCTTTGGTAAGTCCTGTGAGGCCCTTCCGCATCGCTGGGCTTCACTCCTTGAGAGACCCCAAAAGCCCAGTTGGTGGTGGAGTAAATGGCGGTTGTAGACGAAGTTTTTGCTGCTGTTTTGGGAACGAAATGGCGAAGAGTTTTTCCAAACAGCAAGGGGGTCTGATTCCTCCATCATTTTTCTTCAAAGAGCATAATGAGGCCCCCCACCCAAAAAAAAAAGGCTTAATTTCTTCTGGAATCCGCCCAGCCAGGCAGTTGTTGACGAATGTTGTTAACTCGGAGAGAAAAATTTATGCAGATGTGCCAAGACGGGATTTATTACTCTTTGAGGTTTTTAGTTTGGGGTATTTTCCCACTGCCTTGATGACTGATGTGGTTAGCAGTTTGCCTCGTCTTTCAAGAACTGAAAGACAGACATTACCGAACAGTAGTAGGTTGCGCCATGCTTTGATGGGGTCTCGGGTTTCTAATTTTTTGGGAAACCTCTTTCACTTGCTTAAAAAGGGTTTTGACTTTCCCTGCTGCATTGAGCGACCCCTTTAGGAATGTGAGATAGGGGACTGACAGTGGATTGAATGGGATAGAAGATCTTCGGAAGTGAGGGGGTTTTCAATTAAAATTTTATTGCCCGTGGAGCTGTACGCTCTTTTCTTGGGGCTATGTGATCCTGACACCCCTTGTTTGCCGAATAAGGCCATCCCCGTTGCGTGCCGATACCCCCCACACACTACTGTGCCTCTTCTTTCATCGTTTGGGTGCACTGTTTCCCCCCCCTTGCGGGTTTGTGCTGCATCATCTGCCATACCTCAATCTGTGTGGAAGCCCCGGGGTTACAGGCGGGAAAAATTCACAAACACTATTCGGTAAAGGAGGTCGAATCCGAACCTTTTTTCCCGCGATCTTTCAACCCTACCACACAGGTCCCAAAACCTTGGCGCCCAGTAACACCCAGCAGGTTAGCTGGGCGCCCAAAGGGATTGGACCGTGTGATATGGTGGTGAGAAATTTGCACCTTGTTCCTGGGTTTGTAGGTTCGATTTTCTTTTTGCCTGAATTTGTGTTTGTTAGCAGGATATTTTATGAGTAAGGCTATGACGGCTTCATAAACAAGATAATTTAAAATGATAATTAAAAAAACGACAGATTATATATATATATAATATATTATATATATATTATATATATATATTATAAATATATATATTTTATATTTTATTATATATATATTTGATGTCGTGCCGAATAGGCAGAACTTTCATCTTGGGTAAATACAAATTCACTTTCCATATAGGACAAGTGAAAATTTTTATGCAAAAAAATTTTTTTTCCCAAATCATTTTTGAACCTAACGAAAAAAATATATTTCATGTGTTTGTTTTATAAAATTTCTGCAACAAATTAAAATAATTTGTTTGGGGTTTGGTAAAATAAACTTTCTTGTTTTAAAAAGGTTTAATTTTTTTAAATTTTTTTTGGTGCAAATTAAAAAAATTTTTTCATTAACTTAATGAAAAAAAAAATATCTTTAAACGTATAAGAGAAAAATTTTTGAAAGGACTTAATTTTAAATGATTCTTGCTAAATTTACCAGTTTTTTCATATTCGGCCGAAAATATAATATATATATATATATTTATATTATATATAATTTATATTTAAATTTTTTTATAATTTTATAATATATTATATAAATGTGATGTCAGAAACGCTTGAAATTTCTCTATTTCTTTCGGTGGTTGTTTTTGCATATATATTTTATTTTTATATTATATATATATATTTTTATATATTTATATTATATAATATATTATATAATTATCTTATTTTTGAAGCCCTCTGCCAAAATCATAACAAAATCCCGCTAATACGAAATTATTAAAAGTCACAAGAGTTTAATATTTTTTTTTAGTTCAGCAATATTAAATCATCATCTTCAAAACTTTGTTTTGCAACATTTTTGAGCAAAGTAAAAAGATACAAAAAAAATTTTTTAGCTAAGTTTCAAAATTCTCATATAAACCCCAAATTTGAACAGTTATGGGAAAGTCTTAGTGTTGTGATGTTGTTGTTGTGATATTGTAGATGTTGTTGTATTTTAGATGTTTTAGATTTGTAGATTTTTGAGATTTTTTTAGATATTTTGTATTGTAGATGTTTTAGTGTTGTGATTTGGGATGTTTTAAAGTTGTAGAATTGTAGATGTTGTAGATGTTGTAATTTTAATTTTTTGTAAAGGGATTTAGATGTTGTAGATGTTGTAGGTTGTAGATGTTGTAGATTTGTGATGTTGTAGAGTTGTAAGTTGTAGATGTTGTAATTTGTGATTTGTAGATTTTAAATTTTAGTGTTGAGATGTAGGGGTTGTAGGTTGTAGATGTTGTGGTGTTGTAGATGTAGGGGTTGTAGATGTTGTAGTTTGTAGATGTTGGGAGATTTGTAGGTGTTGTAATTAGGTGCTGTAGTGTTTTTGATGTTTTAGATGTTTTGATTTGTAATGTTGTAGTTTGTAGTGTAGATGTGTAGAGTTGTAGTGTTTTAGATGTTGTGAGTTGTAGTATTGTAGATGTTTTGATGTTGTAGATGTTGTGTGTTGTAGATTTGTAGATGTTTAGATTTTTGTAATGTTGTGATATTTTAGATGTTTTTTGTTTAGTGTTGTAGAACGAATATTTTCAATGTTTGTGGGGGATCTTGAGAACTGTTTCAGTAAAGACTCAAATAAATGAAAGTGCTTTCATTAAAAAAGTAAATAACATGAAAATTATAAAATTTAAAATAGCTAAAGATTTTGGGTTTTATTATTTTTAGCACGTGGGCCGGCTCTATGAGGCAGCGAGACCCGACGACGAAGAACCACTTTTACCGTAAAACATTCTGTCCTATTGAATCTCTGAAAATTTTTCGTAAATGTTAACGTGCTAACACCCCAAAGAAAATCAAATCGTAAAATACCCTTGCCTTCACTCACATTTATCTAAAAATGTCCACATGTCGGTGGATGATCAAGGTCATATCAAGAAACCCGTTCTAGCTTAATATTACTCACACTTGCCCTTTAGGCAAATATCTCCCTGCCTCCACTTCCCCTTGCTGTAACTTAAAAAACCCTTCTTTTCCCTCATTTAAGATTTGGTTCCCCTCACTGGGGTTTATTTTCCTTTTCTTACGCGGATACGGGTTTATTGTTTTAACAGATGCCCCACCACATTTTTTACCCCGCCCCCCTCTATGGTTCACCTCGTCCTCTTGGTTCACCCTTGTCACCTCATGGTTTTACCCCGTCACCTTTTGGGGTCACCCCTTTTACCTCTATTTCCCCACCCTTGCACCTCTTGGTAAAACCCTTTCACCCCTAGGTTCACCCCTTTTCCCTCTAGGTTCACCCCTTTTCACCCATGGTTTACCTTGTCCCTCTACTCACCCTTTTCACCTTATGGTTTTACCCTTTCCCTCTATGGTTCACCCTTTTCACCTTATGGGCACCCTTTTCACCCCTATGGTTCCCCTTGTCCCTCTGGCTCCCTTGTCACCCTATGGCTCACCTTGTCACCTTCTTGGTTCACCCCTGTCCCTCTATTGTTCACCCTTGTCCCCCTAGGTCACCCTTGTCACTCTATGGTTCACCCTCGTCACATCTAGGTTACCCCCGTCACCTCTATGGGTTTACCCCTTTTCACCCCTTGGCTCACCCTTTGGGCACCTCATGGTTCACCCTTTTCACCTCATGGCTCACCCTTTTCACCTCTATGGCTCACCCTTGTCCCTCTATGGGTTTACCCTTGCAAATCTATGGTTACCCTTGTCACCTTTGGTTCACCCTTTTCACCCCTATGGGCACCCTTGTCACCCCTATGGTCACCCTTTCACCCCTTGGGTTTACCCCCCGTCACCCCTATGGTTTACCCTTGTCAAATTATGGTTCCCCTTTTCAACTCTATGGTTACCCCTTTTCAACTTATGGTTCACCCTTGTCACACTATGGTTCCCCTTGTCACATCATGGGTTCCCCCTTTTACCTTATGGCTCACCCGTCACCTTATGGGTTTCCCCCCGTCACCCCTATGGCTCACCCTTGTCAACTCTATGGTTCCCCCCTGTCACTTTTTTAGGTTCACCCTTGTCACCCTATGGTTCCCCTTGGGCACATTATGGTTCACCCTTTTCACCTCTATGGTTTTACCCTTTTCAACTCTATGGGGTTCACCCTGTCCCTTAGGGGTCACCCTTTCACCCCTTGGTTTTCCCCTTTTCAAATCTAGGGGTTTACCCTTTTCACATCTAGGTTCACCCTTGCCCTCTATGGTTTTCCCTTGTAACTCTATGGTTCACCCTTTTTCACCTCTTGTTCACCCTTGTCACTCATGGTTCACCCCTTGCACCCTATGGTTCACCCTTTCAACTTATGGTTCACCCCTTTTCCCTCTAGGGGCAACCTTGTCACCTCTTGGTCCCCTTGTCACCCCTATGGTTCCCCTTGAACTCATGGTTCCCCCCTGTCAAATCTTGGGACCCTTGTCACCCCTAGGTTCACCCCTTTTCAACTCTATGGTTCACCCTTTTCACCTTTGGCTCACCCTTGTCAACTCTATGGTTCACCCTTGTCCCTCTATGGTTTACCCTTTCACCCTTTTGGCTCACCCTTTTCACCTCTATGGTTCCCCTTGTCAATCTATGGTCACCCCCGCACATCTTTGGTTCACCCTGTCACCTTTGGGTCCCCTTTTCAACCTATGGGTTTACCCTCGTACATCTATGGTTTACCTTGCACCATATGGGGCACCCCTTTTCACCTTAGGTTCACCCCCCTCCATCTTGGGCACCCCGTCACCCCTTGGGTCACCCTTGTCCCTCTATGGCTCACCCTTGTCCCTCATGGGGGCACCCCGTCACCCCCTATGATTCACCTTTTACCTCTTGGCCACCCCCCCCGTCACCTCTATGGCTACCTTGTCACCTCATGGGTCCCCTTTTCACCTCTTGGTTCCCCTTGTACCTCTATGGTTCCCCTTGTCACCTTATGGTTCCCCTGTCACATCTAGGTTCACCCTTGTCCCCTAGGGTCACCCTTTTACCTCTATGGTCACCCTTGTACCTCATGGTTCCCCTTGTCCCCTCTATGGTCACCTTTTACCTCTATGGTTTACCCTTGCACCTCTATGGCTCCCCTTGTCACCTCTTGGCTCACCCTTTTCACCTCTTGGGTCACCCTTGTACCCCTTTTGGTTTCACCCTTTTCACCCCTTTTGGTTCACCCTTGTACCCTTGGTTTTTTCCCTTTATCTATGCCCCCTTGTCACCTCTTGCTCCCCCTTGTCCCTTAGGTTTTACCCCTTTTCACCTCTATGGGCCACCTTGTCACCTCTACGGTCACCCCAACTTTTATGGTCGTAACCAACAAGTCCACCCCAAAATTTGAACAATTTCATTTCCCTTTTTTGGTATTTTTCGTCAGGCTTGTGCCTTTTTTTCCTTTTTTTTATATAAAAAAATTTTTATATTATATTTAAAATAATTATATATTTTTTTAATTAATAAATTTTATATATATTTGGGTTAAAACCCCGGTAATAAAAAACCGACAAGTTGGTTTTTGAAAGACACGAAGCAAACACTTAACATTTTATTTGAAAAGTTTCGGTCCCGGGGCCTTGACATTCTAACAACAGAGGTAGAAAAATTATATTATAGGCGGAGAGTGATGTGACCACGTGACCCGAGGAATGTATAAGAACATAAGAATGGAGGAAACGTAGAAGGCCTCCCGGGCCCCATGGGGCCAGTAGGCCTTCTACAGTTTCCTCCTTTCTTATGTTCTTATACATTCCTGGGGTAGTCCCTTTACCCCCTCACTCTCCGGCCTATTATATAATGTCTTTCTACCTCTGTATTTTAAAGAAGTGTTCAAGGTCCCAGGACCGAAAGGGTTTTCTAAAAAAATTGTTTTTGTTTTTGTTTTACGTGTTCTTTAAAAAACCAACTTGTCGGTATTTTTACCAAGGTTTATACCATATATATATATATATATATTTATTTTTTATATATATTTTTTATATATTATTATATTATTATAAAATTAAATATATATATATTTCAAGGAAAAAAAGGGGCACAATGCCAGGGACTGAAACAATCCCCACATAGAAGGGAATGAAAATTGTTCAAAATTTTTGGGGAATGGACTTGTTGGTTGACGACTTCATAAAAAGTTGAGGTGGCCGTAGGGTGACAAGGGTGACCCATAGAGGTGACAAGGGTGAACCATAGAGGGGGGAAAAGGGGTTTGACCCATGAGGGGGACAAGGGGGGAGTCTAGGGGGTGACAAGGGTAAACCATAGGGTGCCCAAGGGTGAACCATAGAGGTGACAAGGGTAAAACCCATAGAGGTGACAAGGGTGAGCCATAAAAGGGGTGACAAGGGGTAAAGCCATAGAGGTGACGGGTGAGCCATAGGGTGACAAGGGTAAACCATGAGGTGACAAGGGTGAACTAGAGGTGACAAGGGGGGGAAACCAAAAGGGGGAGGACAAGGGTGAGCCATAGAGGTGCCCAAGGGGGGGACCCCCATAGAGGTGAAAAGGGGGGGTTGAACCTTTAATTTGGGGAAGGGAGGGTAAACCCCTAGAGGTGAAAAGGGTTTAAAACTTTGGGGGTGGAAAAGGTAAAACCTAGAGGTAAAAAAAGGGTGAGCCATAGAGGGGGAAAAAGGGTGACCCTTTAGGGGTGAAAAGGGTGGCCTAGAGGTGCCCGGGTGAATATAGAGGTGACAAGGGTGAACCTTTAGGGGGTGCCCAAGGGGTGAGCCATAGAGGTGACAAGGTGGGCCATAGAGGTGACAAGGGGGGAACCATAAAATGTGACGAGGGGGGAACCCCAAAAAGGGTGACAATGGGTGAACCATGTGGTGAAAAGGGTTTAAAACCATAGATGTGCGAGGGTAAACCCTTTGATTTTGACAAGGGTGGCCATATGGGAGGTGCCCAAAAGGGGGTTGGAAATCATGTTTGTGCCGAGGGTGAACCATAGGGGTTAAAAAAGGGTAAACCCATAGAGGTGAAAAGGGGGTGGCCATAAAAGGGGGACAAGGGTAAACCCCATAGAGGTGAAAGGGGTAAACCCATAGGTTAAACAAGGGGGGCCATAGAGGGGACAAGGGTAAAACCTTAGAGTTGAAAAGGGGTTTAAAAACCTTAGGGTTTAAAAAGGGTAAACCCATAGTTGGGGACAAGGGTGAACCATAGGGGTTGAAAAGGGTAAACCCCATTAAAAGGTGAAAAGGGGGAGCCATAGAGGTGAAAGGAGTAAACCCCCATAGGGGGGAAAAAGGTGTAAAAACCCAAAATAGAGTTGACAAGGGTTAAAAACCCCATAGGGGGGTGACAAGGGGTAAACCATAAAATGTAAACAAGGGGGGAACCTTTGGAGGTGAAAAGGGGGTTTTAACCCATAGAGTTGAAAGGGTGGTGAACCATGGGAGGTGAAAAAGGTTGTGAAAATAGTTGTGAAAGGGTGAACATAGAGTTGAAAAGGGGGGAAAAACCTAGAGGGGAAAAAGGGGGAGTTTTTAGAGGTGACAAGGGTAAACCCCCTAGAGTTGGAAAAGGGGGAAAACCTTTGAGGTGAAAAGGGGGCCCCATAGATGGGGACAAGGGTGAACCATAGGGGGTTTGGACAAGGGTAAACCCCATAGATGTGACGAGGGTGAATTTTTAGATTTGAAAAGGGTGGCCTAGGGGTTTGACGGGGTTTTAAAACCTTTGGGGGTGAAAAGGGGGTGAGCCATAAAAGGTGCAAGGGTAAACCAAGTTGTGACGGGTAAACCCATAAAATGTGAAAAAGGGTGAACCATGAGTTGCAAGGGTGAACCATGGGATTTGGACAAGGGGGGAACCTGGTTTGGAAAAGGGTAAAACCAAGAGGTGACGGGGTGTAAAACCTTAGAGGGGGAAAAGGGGTTGAGCCATAAAAGGTGAAAAAGGGTAAAACCAAAAGGGGTGACAAGGGTAAACCCATAGAGGTAAAGGGGTTTAAACCCCTAGTGTTGAAAAGGGTGAACCCAAATAGAGGGGGACGGGTTTGAGCCTTAAAAGGTGAAAAGGGTAAAGCCATAGAGGGGGAAAAGGGTAAACCATTGGGTTTGAAAAGGGTGGCCATGGGAGGGGGAAAAGGGGTGAACATAGGGTGACGGGGGTAAACCCAAAGATGGGGAACGAGGGTGAACCAAAAGGGGTGAAAAGGGGTTTTGAGCCATAGAGGTGAAAAAGGGGGGAACAATAGAGGTGACAGGGGGGGAACCTTTGAGGTGCCCAAAGGGTGAGCCATAGAGGTGAAAGGGGTGGGGCCCATAGAGGTGAAAAGGGTAACCATAGAGGTGACAAGGGTAAACCATAGAGGTGCCCGGGTGAACCAAAAGAGGTGACAAGGGTGAAACCATGGGAGGTGAAAAGGGGGGCCCTTTAGAGGTGAAAAGGGGGTTTGAACCAAAAGAGGTGACAAGGGGGGAACCATAGAGGTGACAAGGGTAAACCATAGGGGGGTGACAAGGGGAAGCCTAGAGGTGACAAGGGTGGGCCATAAGGGTGAAAAGGGGTTTGGAGCCTTAGAGGTGCAAGGGGTAAACCCATAGAGGTGACAAGGGTAAACCAAAAGAGGTGACGGGGTGAACCATGAGGTGAGGGGGGGAAAAAAATTGTAGGTGGGGCATCTTTTTAAAAAAATTTAAACCCCTATCGCCGAAAGCAAAATGGGAAAAATAAACCCGAGGGGTTAGGGGAAAAACCAAAAATACTTTTTAAATATGAGTTGAAAAATGATTTTTTAAACGTTAAAAGAAAGGAGGAGAGTGGAGGGGCATGTGGAGAAAATTTTTCCTGAGGGAAAATGTGTGATAAAAATTTTATTAAAAGGCGGGAGAAAACCCCCGGGCTTTTTTTGATATGGAAATTGATAAGGCCACCAAAGGGGGTTGGCATTTTTGATTTTGGTTGGGTGAAGGGCCCAAAGGGAAATTTAGGGGATTTGATTTTTCTTGTCCGGTTAAAAATTTTACCGTTTAAACTTTCGGGTTCAGGTTCAGAAGGGCCCCCCCCGGGGGGAATTGGGTTTTTTTTTGTTTTTGTCGTTTGGGGGTTTTTCGCGGGGTAGTGGGGGGGAGGCCGCTTTTGGTTTAAAAAATTATTCCAAAATCCTTTTGGCTTTTTTTAATTTTTAAAATTGGGGTTCAGGTATTTTTTTAATGTTGGCTTTTTTTGGGGGAAGTCTTTATGATCTTTTCTCTGATCCCAAAAATTTCGTTTTTCGTACCCTTAAAATCTACAAACTTCTTTCCAATTCAATTTTACCTCTCCAAATTCCATCTCTTATCTAAAATTTAAAATTTTCAACATTACAACTTTTTCTTTTTAAATTACAACTTACAAATCTAAAATTTTTAAAAATCCTTTTCTATTACAACAAAACCTCAAACTTACTACATCTCCTACGCCCCACAGCACACACCTACAACATCTAAAACATCTAAAAACCAATTAAAACATCTACAACCCTCATCTACAACACCTACAAATTTCTACAAAAATTACAACCCCTACATTACAAAAACCTAAAACCCATCAAAATATCTACAACTTCTAAAACATTACAACATTTTACAACATCTAAAAATTTCTAAACATCTACAACATCTAAAACTTCTAAAAACTTTCTACAAAATTCTACAACTTCTACATCTACAAAAATCTACAACATTTACAACATCAACAACATCTAAAAATTTATCTTAAAACCCCCAAAAACATCTACAACATCTAAAACACAAACAACATCTACAATATCTACAATATTTTAAAACATCTAAAACATTTACAACATCTACAACATCTACAATATCTACAACATCTCCCTTTATTAAAAACACTAAAACATTAAAAACATCTAAGCACTCTTCCCCATAATGTTCAAATTTTGGTTTTTTTGGGAAAATTTTTGAAACTTAGTAAATTACTTTTTTTCTTGTATCTTTTCACATTGCTTTCCCAAAAAAGTTGCCCAAAAAACAAGTTTTTAAGATTTATGACTTAATTATTGCCCGAACTTTAAAAAATTAAAGATATAAAACTCTTGTGTACATGTTAAAATTTTTTGTATTAGCAGGGTTTTGTTATGGTTATGGGGGGGGTATGGCGGGTTCACTAAAAAAGATAATTATATATATTATTATTATATTATATATTTATATATATATTTATTATATATTTATATTTTATATATATATTTGCAAAACAACCACTCTAAAAAAAATAGAGAAATTCCAAAACGCTTTCGTGACTACCTTAATATTTTTTTTATTATATTTTATTTATATAATTTTATATATTTATATTTATATTATATATAAATATATATAATATATATATTTTAAAATTTTGTCGTGCCGAATATGTAAAACTGGTCAATTAAAACAAAAACCATTTAAAAATTTAAATCCTTTCTAAAATTTTTCTCTTTTTCGTTTAAAGGGTATATTTTTTTCATTAAAAGTTAATGTAAAAAAATTTTTTTTTTTTTCACCAAAAAAATCTTAGAAAAAATTACCAAAACCCATTATAACCCGAAAAAGTTTATTTTTGGGCCCAACCCAAATAAAAATATTTTTGATTTGTTGACAGTAAATTTTTACTAAAAAAAACACAGTGGGAAAAAATTTTTTTCGTTAGGGTTTAGAAATGATTTTGGGGAAATTTTTGCATACACAAATTTTTTACTTGTCCTTATGGCAAGGAATGAACGTTGGGTTTTTAAGCCCAAAATCGCCCAAGTTCTGCCTTTTCCGGGGAAAGAAATCTATTATATTATTTATATATATAAAATATATATATTTTATATATATAATTATTTTTATATATATTATATATTTTATATTATTATATAAAAAATCCCGTCTGTGTTTTTAAATTTTTCATTTTAAAATTAAACTTGTTTAGGAAGCACGTCCCATACATTACTCATAACAATTCCCCGCCCAAAGCAAACACTAATTCGGTTTGAAAGAGACTCGAACCCACGAAAACCCTGGAAAAAGGGGGGCACAATTCTCTTCCCCCATATCACACTGGTCCCAAAACCTTGGCGCCCAGCAACCCCTAGGGGGTGTTAGCTAGGGGCCAAGGGGTTTTGGGTGTGTGGGACGGTTTTCAGATTCCCCTGCGGAACAAGGTTCGTAATTCGAGCCCCTTTTTACCTGAATTTGTGTTTTTTGAATATTTCGGGCCCGTAAGCCCCGGGGTTACCACCAGATTTAGGTTTGGCCGATGATGCAGCTACAAACCGCAAAGGGGGGGGGAAACAGTGCTTTCCAAAAGATGGGAAAAAAGAGGCACTTTTCAGGGGTTTTGGAGGGTATCGGGGGACGCAACAGGATGGCCTTATTCGTGCAAAAAAATGGGTGTTTCAGGATCCAAAATGCCCCCAAACAAAGAGCAGCCTACGCCTCCCCAGGGGGAGATGGGCAATTCTTTAAATTTCAAACCCCCTCACTTCCGAGATCTTCTGTGCCCTTCAAATTCCCCTTTCTAGAGTTCCCCTTCTCACATTCCTAAAGGGGGGATCGCTAAATATGCACAAAGGGAAAAATTTACAGACCTTTTTTAAGCAAGTGAAAAGGAGGTTCCCAAAAAAATTAGAAACCCGAGCAACCCCTCAAAACATGGCGCCAAAAACCCATCTGTTCGGTAAGGGTTTTCTTTCAGTTCTTGAAAGGGGGAGGGCCCAAACTGCTAACCACATCAGTCATCAAGGCAGTTGGCAACTACCCAAGACTAAAACACCTCAAAGAGATAATAAATCCAGTACTTGGCACATCTGCATAAATTCTTCTCTCCGAGTTAACAACATTCGTCAACAACTGCCTGGCTGGGCGGATTCCAGAAGAAATTAAGCCTTTTTTTTTTGGGTGGGGGGCCTCATTATGCTCTTTGAAGAAAAATGATGGAGGAATCAGACCCATTGCTGTTGGTAACACTCTTCGCCATTTCGTTGCCAAAGCAGCAGCAAGAAACATTCGTCTACAAGCCGCCAGTTTACTCCAGCCACACCAACTGGGCTTTGGGATCTCTCAAGGCAGTGAAGCCGCAGCTGATGCGGCAAGGGCCTACATCAGGGACTTACCAGAAGAGAAGGCCGTAGTCAAATTTGACTTTAGAAATGCCTTTACTATGGTGAAAAGAGATGTGGTCATGCCAGCCGTTCGAGATCGGTTCCCCAGACTTTTTCTCTTCATTTCAGATGGTTACAGCAAACCCTCATGAGGGAACATGAAATTCTCTCATCAGAGGGTGTTCAGCAACGTGACCCACTCGCTCCACTTCTCTTCTGCTTGGTAGTAAGACAACTAACTTCCAACCTGCTCAGCGAGCTCAACATCTGGTACCTGGATGATGGCACTCTGGCAGGTACTGAAGAGTCCCTGCTAGAGGACCTACAACTGGTGAAGACACAGCCTTGTGACTCATCCTCAATCCCTCCATGTGTAAAATCATCACACTAAAGCAGGAAATAATCAGTGCTGTGCAAACAATCCTCCATGAAGTCTCTATTACCACTCCAGCCAAGAGCACCCTTGCGAGCACCGCTGGATAATCAGGCCATCGACACAGTCCTCGAGGACAAACAAAATGACCTGCAGAGAATGGAGGAGAGAATAAGAAATTTCGATGCACATGATGCCTTGTATCTCCTCACAAGATGTGTTACTCTACCAAGACTCACTTCCCCAACACTCGACAAATATGACTCACTCCTGAGATTAATCTTTCAGAGGCACTGAATCTGTCACTGGAAGATCAGCAATGGGATCAGGCAACCCTCCCAGTGCGACTAGGAGGTATAGGGGTGCGCAAAGCAACACAGATAGCATTACCTGCATTTCTGTCTTCGTGTTTGGCTTCCAGTAGACTGGTCAAGGAGATTGTTTCCAAACTCTTGTGAGGTGCGGTAGGAGCTCAAGACCCCTGGTTAGTTGAAGCAGCTGTGTGGTAGGACACCCTTGCAAACTTCTCCAGTAGACCAGTTCCTCCCAAAATGCACAAACAGTCCCACTGGGATAAACCTATCATGGAAAAAATCACCAGCACAATGGTTACCAACGCTTCAGGAAAGGACAAAGCTCGTCTCATAGCAGTGAAGGCACAGCATTCAGGAGATTTCCTTCTAGCTGTTCCCAGTTCCTCCCTGGGCACTCGACTCGTCCTACAGGCCATTCGGATTGGTGTTGCTCTTCGCCTAGCCGCCCCCATACTCACCGAACATACGTGTATTTGCGGCAGTGCGACGGCTGATGAATTCGGACTTCATGATCTCGTGTGTCACACATCAAAAGGGAAGTATGCTGGACATGAGGAGGTCGATGACATCAAAAAGAGAAACTTCGCCACAGCCCGTTGCCCAGCTCAACGGGAACCCTAAGTACAGAGGTCTGACAGAAGTCAAAAGCATCCTGATGGAGTCATTATGCTACCCTGGAGGGATGGTAAGCAGATTGCCTGGGACTACACCTGTGCCGCTACATTGGCAGACACCTACTTGCCATTCTCCCAAGCTGATGGGTGTGGAGCTGCCAGCTACAGAGAGACCCAGAAGACCCGCAAATAACTATAGCTATAACTTCATCCCAATAGGGTCGGAGACCCGTGGAGCATGGGGCAAGTGTGCTATAAAGTTTCTCAGAGAGCTAGGTGAAAAACTCATCATAGAAACCATCACAGGGAGGCCAGCTTTCCATGGGGGATATGCCTCCAACATTTTGGGCACCTGGCCCACCACCGGGGAGTTGGACGAAGTATTCGAGATGTAGCTCTGAGATGTTATCTATGTTATTCTACTCCCTAATGTATTTTTGTCCATGTATTTTGTCTTTAAATAAAATCCACATAGAATATAGAATATAGGGGGTGGTAGAAGAAGACAATATTCAAACAGCTCCAGGGAGAACTTTGAGTTTTTCCTGAGGCTGAGGGTCCCCAGCACAGTTCCAGAGGTGGTACCTATGTAATAATCTCCGAAAAAAAAATGAAAGAATTGTTTCTTAAAAATTAAACATAAAAAAATATTATTTCTTAAACATTGTTATATTTAGGAGGAAAACACTAAACGCGTAGGAGATAAATATATTGCATGGAAAAATGGGAGTCAATTAGGTTCCATAATGGAAGAGAGACAGTTTCATTTCTTGATCAAAAGCCACCACAAGCACCATGGAACCTCCCTTCAGGGGTCGTAAGCATTTGAAATATTCAAAATAGTGCGCAGAAATCATGCCATAATTAAATTAGTTAAGCACTACTGAGATATATATGTTTTTGCCAAGTCTGTGCCGTACCATATCATTCAGTCATATCGCATATATGTAAAATTGACCCGGCTTTTGCAGGCCCTCGTCGTCCCTCCAGTGTATCGTGAAAGGTGGTCCACCAGGGCCCTCGTCGTCCCTCCAGTGTATCGTGAAAGGTGGTCCACCAGGGCCCTCGTCGTCCCTATGTATTATGAAAGGTGTTCCGTCAGGGCCCTGGTCGTCCCTCCAGTGTATTATGAAGGGGGTCCATTAGGTATACATAAGAGTCGCAGAACGTCAGAACCGGAAGCATCTCTGATATTTTTAGCGGTGTAAACAAAAGTCGAGGTGGCGCTGACTACATATCACATACATATTGACTAACTTTTACCTATATCTCATAAATTTTTCTTCAGTCAGATGGCTTGTGAGATCTATGGCTACAACACGGCACTGTAATATGTCTTACACTTAATATATCTAGCACAAAGGATGGCTAGAGAATGAGCAGCGAGTACGAGCAGAAACATGATGGACACAGCTAATCCGGTGATATGACTACAGATATTTTACATACTCCCAAAATTCACGTTAATATAGTGTTATAGAACAGGCGTCAAGCAGCCTTAATGATCCTCTGCGTCGTCGATAGTTTTAAAGAGGGATAAACCAACCAACCAAACCAGCAGAGATTGAGTGCTGGTTTGGCCTGACTATGACATACTAAAACACGTTAATTAAATGTTGGTACTGTCCAGCAGCCAGCTAATAAAAGAAACTCAATACGCAAAATGCATTACCATTCTCGCTAGCACATACGTTTCCTGAACAGATGGAAAAAAGAATTTTAATGAAGGTTTTAATTAGGATTTGCTCACTAATTACGCACGATAATATATATCGCGACACCGAGGCAGGAGTATTATGTGGGAGGTGGCTGAGAGGGGGGTATATCATGTGGGAGGTGGCTGGGGGTAGGTTGTATCATGTGGGAGGTGGCCGTGAGTGGATGTATCATGTGGGAGGTGACCGAGAGTGGGATATATCATGTGGGAGGTGGCTGGGGGTAGGTTGTATCTTGTGGGAGGTGGCTGAGGGATGGTTGTATCTTGTGAGAGGTGGCTGGGGGTGGGCTGTATCATGTGGGAGGTGGCTGTGAGTGGATGTATCATGTGGAAAGTGACCGAGAGTGGGATATATCATGTGGGAGGTGGCTGGGGGTAGGTTGTATCATGTGGGAGGTGGCTGGGGGTTGGTTTTGTATCTTGTGGGAGGTGGCTGAGGGTTGGTTGTATCACGTGGGAGGTGGCTGGGGGTGGGGTGTATCATGTGGAAGGTGGTTGAGAGTTGGATGTATAATGTGGGAGGTGGCTGGGAGTTGGATGTATCATGAGGGAGGTGGCTGGAAGTAGGTTGCATCATGAGGGAGGTGGCTGAGAGTTGGATTTTATCATGAGGGAGGTGGCTGGAAGTAGGTTGCATCATGAGGGAGGTGGCTGAGAGTTGGATGTATCATGAGGGAGGTGGCTGGAAGTAGGTTGCATCATGAGGGAGGTGGCTGAGAGTTGGATGTATCATGAGGGAGGTGGCTGGAAGTAGGTTGCATCATGAGGGAGGTGGCTGGGAGTTGGATGTATCATGAGGGAGGTGGCTGGAAGTAGGTTGCATCATGAGGGAGGTGGCTGGGAGTTGGATTTTATCATGAGGGAGGTGGCTGGAAGTAGGTGCATCATGAGGGAGGTGGCTGGAAGAGTTTTTTATCATGAGGGAGGTGGCTGGAAGTAGTTGCGTCATGAGGAGGTGGGTGGGAAATAGGTTGCATCATGAGGGAGGTGGCTGGAAGTAGGTTGCATCATGAGGGAGGTGGCTGGAAGTAGGTTGCGTCATGAGGGAGGTGGCTGGAAGTAGGTTGCATCATGAGGGAGGTGGCTGGAAGTAGGTTGCGTCATGAGGGAGGTGGCTGGAAGTAGGTTGCATCATGAGGGAGGTGGCTGGAAGTAGGTTGCATCATGAGGGAGGTGGCTGGAAGTAGGTTGCATCATGAGGGAGGTGGCTGAGAGTGGTATGTACCATGTAGGAGGCAGCTGGCGTGCTGGTAGTATGAAGCAGGATATGACTGGCTGTGGGTTGTATAATATGAGAGGCGGCTGGGGATTGTATCATGTGGGATGGGGTTGGGGTGGGTTGTATCATGTGGGAGGTGCATTATAACTGGTTTGGATCCTGTGCGTATGCAAGCCGGGGATCAGTGATAAGGCTTCGGAGGCAACATTACTTTATTTGGGATCTTGAGCACAGTATCAAGTTGCCCAGGCCTGGAGGGCCATGTCTGGGAGAGAGTGTCGGAGTAACGCTAGACTGAGTGAAGGTCGGCTGCCAAAGTGAGGCAGGGTAAGCGTGGTGCGGGCTGAGCTTGGTAGGATAGGGGATTGTATCATATGTGAAGGGTTTGGGTGGTGAGTTGTATCATGTGGGAGGGACTGGGGTTATGTCATGTAGGAAATGGTTGAGGATGAGCTGTATCACATGGAAATGGGTTGGGATGGGTTGAATCCTGTAGGAGACTGGAGGTGGGTTGTAGCATGTGGGAGGGGTAGGAGGGCGGATTGTATCATGTGCTAGGGTGCTGCGGACGAGTTGTGTCATCTGGGAGGTGACTGGGTGTAGATTGTACCATGTGGGAGGTGGTTGGGGGTGGGTTGTATCATGTAGGAGGGAGCTGGGGATGAGTTATATCAAGTGGAAGGTAGTTGGAAGTGGGTCGTATTATGTGGGAGGTGGCTACATATAAGTTGTATCATGCGGGAGATGGCTGGGTGTGGATTGTATCATGTGGGAAGCAGATGAGGTAGGATGTTTTATGTGAGAGGCGGTAAGGGTGAGTTACATCATGTGTGAGGTGACTGAAGGAGTGTTGTGTAATGTGGGTGGTGACTGTTGGTGAGTTGTGTGAAATGAGAGGTGGCTGGGGTAAGTTGTATCATGTGGGGGTTGACTGGGTGTAATTTGCACCATGTGGGAGGTGACTGTGGGTGGGTTGTATCATGTAGGAGGGAACTGAGGATGAGGTGTATCATGTGGGAGGTAGCTTGAGGTGGGACATATCATGGGGGAGGTGCCTAGAAGCAGGTTGTATCATGTAGGAGGAGGCTGTGGTGGGTTGTATCATGTGTGAAGTGGCTGGAGTGGGCTGTATCATGTGGGAGCAGGCTAGGGGGTGGGTTGTATTATGTCAGAGAAGGCTAGGAGATTGTATCAAATGTGACTTTGTAAATGGTCCAAGTCGAACCGAAACGTCGTCGTAAGCTCCTCTCTTCTATGTGCGGGTTATTTGTGTATCGTTCCAGTCACAGTATTGTGCCTTTTTGTTATTTATCAAATGGGAGGAGTGTGGAGGTGAGGTGTATCATGAGGGAGGGCGCTAAGTGTCTGCTTTTTTCATATGGGAGGTTGCTGGGAGTGGGTTGTGTCATGTGGGAGAGGGTTTGGGTGGGTTTTATCATGTGAGAGGTAGCTAGACATTGGTCGTTTATGTGGGAGGTGGCTAGATATGCATTTTATCATTTGGAGGTAGCCAGGGGTTGGGTGTGTCATGTGGCAGCCTGAGGTGGGTTGCATCATGTGGGAGGTAACTGGAGATGGGTCGTATCTAGTGGGAGATGGCTGGGTGTGGGTTGTATCATGTAGGAAGTGGCTGAAGTAGGTTGTTTCAGGTGGGAGGTGGCTAGGGTGAATTGAATCATGTGGGAGGTGGTTGAAGGTGTGTTTTGCTATGTAGGAGATAAATGTGGGAGGGATGTTCAAGTGGAAGGTGGCTGGGGTAGGTTGTATCATGTGGGAGGTAGCTGGAGTGGGTTGTTTCATGTGGAGAAGAGGCTAGAGGGGGGTTGTATCATGTGGGAGGTGGCTGAGGCTGGTTGTATCTTAGAAGGGGCTTGAGGTGGGTTTTATTATGAGAGAGGGGGCTGGGGTTGGTTGTGTGATGTGGGAGGTAGTTGAGGGTTGGTTGTATCATATGGGATGAGGCTAGAATTGAACTGTATCATGTGGTAGAGGGCTGAGTGTGGGATGCATCATGTGGGAGGGGCTGAGGGGTTTTCGAACACCTTATTGTAGCTCAATAACCAATGTAGATATAAGGAACTAGCAAAAGTCAGCAGTGACTACACACTTATATATATTTCCTTCATCAAACAGCATGCAAAAATATTTGCAATATTTACAGAGGATATGTATGGAAAGGGAATTTGCAAGCAAGAGACACAGTGAGAACCGTCGTCAACCAGACTTGGAGGCAAGTCTGCCAGTGTTGATTCACAAGTGTACAACAACGCTTCACAACTTTGGCAGACTTCCTTGTCACTGACTGGGTTGAACCAAGTTGCTAGCATAACAAGGGGGGCCTCCTCG
>NC_069473.1:4913791-4930436 GCF_026875155.1 Cherax quadricarinatus
AGCCCGGGACGGGTGACACGTAGGGGAGTGGGTGACACCTCGGGGGGTTTCCCCTGCGTGTGAAAACCCGTACAGGTACGTGGGTGACCCGAAAGGGAACTTGGGGTACCCCGAAAAGGGTATGGGGGTGACACGGGGGTACTGTGGGGGACCCGTAAAGGTATTGGGGTGACCCAAGAAGGTAACGTGGGGGGGGCACAGTACCGGGTGAACATACTTCGGAACCTCCTGGTGATGCACGGAAGAAACAAGAATTTTTCAAAACCGGCGATGAGGCTTTTAAAAAATGACGGAAAGTAATTAACACATACAGAGAAGTTGAATAAGCGAAAGTAGAGAGAGGGAGAGAGAAGAGGAGGAGAGAGAGAGAAAGGAAGAGGGAGAGAGAGAAGAAAGAGGAGACAGAGAAAGGAAGGGGAGAGAAGAGGAAAGGAGATAGAAGGTCGACTAGAGAACATGAGAGTGAGTTCATCGAGTTCAGGATCTACACGGAAAGTCATCGACAAGGCTAACATATTTCTTTGATTAGGGGCTAAACCCTACATTACCTTGGTGATAAGTCAAGGCTAGAAAAACAGGAGACTCTCTCTCCCTACTTCCACTCCCTCCATGCCCTCCAAACATGAAAAATGGGAAAAAATATTAAAAAGGGAACAATGACCATGGAATTACAGATGTAAAATGATAGAAAACGTATGTAACTACCTCTAAAAATTAGTACTGTTTCATCTTAAACTACCCGTTACTTCACTGTGATCCACAGAGCTTCATGTACCAGTAGGTTTGATTATGTTTCCCCCCATCCTGTTATTACTACAGCAGGGGGTGCACACAGAACAGAAGTACGTAGAACTACTTGTACCCACTACTATGAGTGGTAGTTGAGCAACACGAGCAGTTTAAAATGGAACTGCTAATTCAGTATTATTAAATCGAGGGGGGAAACGCTAAATGCGTTTGGGTTAAAACATGCCTGTGGGGGGATGAAGAAGGTATTCAGGTTTAATTCAGGGAACGGAGCACAAATCCAATTTCCCCAGATCAAGAGCCCCTCACCAGCATCAAGGAACCTTCCTTGAAGGTTACTAATTTGGGAGAGGTGGTTTTAGCCTTTGAATTGCATCCAGTTTCATCTCTGCAAATTCCGTATATTAATCCAAAATTTTGGGTATATTTTACTTATCTGTTGATTAATAAAACCCCTGGATGGCAAAGCGTTTTCCTCAATGTCACGACTCACGAAATCGTAATGACAGATTGCAAACAAAACCAACCCGGGGATAGAAACCCCGGGTTCATCCCCGCCATTTTATGGTTTGTTTACCTCAGTGTCAAAAGAATATGATTTATATTATATTATATATATATATATATATATATAAATATATATATATATATATATATATATTAAAAATATACGGCCGAAAAAGCAGAACTTGCGATCTTGCTTAAATACAACGCTCATCTTGCCATATAGACAAGTAAAATTTGTTATGCATAATTTAGCCAAAATATTCTGAGCCAAACGAAATTATATTTCACTTGTTTGTTTGTATTAAATTACTGTAAACAAATAAAATTTATATTTATTTGGGGTTAAAGGCTAAAAATAAATTTTTCTTGCTATAATAATTAGGTAAGTTTTCAAAGTTTCTTTTGTGCAAAATTAAAATTTTTACATTAACATTAATGAAAAAATAACTTATAAACTAAAAAAAATTTAAAAAAAATTTTAAATATTCAAAAAGACATTTAATATTAAATTTAATTATAATATAATATATATATATATATAAATATATATAATATATATATATATATATATAAAAATATATATATAAATATATATTTGAGCATTAAGGTAGGGCCGACTACCCCCCACTAGGACACCATGTAGCTAAGCTGAAGCTTATACATGCAAATGCTTTTCACGGCTCTTTTGTTTTTGCGTTTACAGTAAATATTAACAAGTAATTTAATTTCATTGTGTTACAGTTCTGTTTGCTTTCGTTCGTGGTGCCTCTTCTCCCTTGCAATTTCATTCCACTGTTTCGAATCTTGCAATTTCATTCCACTGTTTCGAGTCCTGCATCAGGAACTGTGGGGCTTAAACCCATGGCAGGTACTACTGAACTCACGGGCCCAGTGTGTAACCACTCGGCCACCAGCTGGCCAGCTAGCTCTAATTAGAGAAAAACTGGTCAAGTGGTGAACGCACAAGCCAGGATTTCACTTGCCATGGTTCAAAATCCCACCCGGTTCCCAGAATTGTATTTGTTTTTACTATTTCGTAAGTTATAAGTGCTTTAGTTTTTATCTAATAAAAGATAACCTGCACATTCGAGAGAGAAGCTTATGACGACGTTTCGGTCCAATTAGACCACTTACAAGTCACGCTAACACATAAGTGGGGGAGCCAGTATATATAGAAGAAGGGGAAAAGGGATGGAAAAAGAAAGGAAGAAAGAATGAAGTGGAGAAGTAGCGGTAGGGGAAAAGCTAGTAGTGGAAGTAGTAGTGGAAGTATAGTGGAAGTAGTAGTGGAAGTAGTAGTGGTTATATGTGTAGGGTAGTAGTAAGTAGGGAGTAGGGTAAACAGAAAGGGAAATGAAGAGAGGCAAAAGTAGTAGTAAAGCTAAGTAGTAAGTAGTAGTAGTAGTAGTAGTAAGGTAGAAGTGGGAGTAAGTCAAAGGACAAGACAAAGGAGCACTGCAGGAGAGCATTAAAAATGGCCCACGAGACTAGGACCAAAAACACAGGGGGGTGGGATAAGGGCAAAAACCCACACCTGGGCACAAAAAAGGAACAAAGAAAAAAAGGAAAGGGGGAAGAGGTAGAGAGAGGGGAAAGGAGGAAGGGGGAGAAGAAAAGATCAAGTCATGAGTGTTCTGAAGTTTGGACATTTGAAGTGCAATGAGAAATGTAGGCATCTACAGAGACAAAACCAGGACTAAGATTTTTGTCTGGCCCCAAATGCCAGAATGGCTTAAATGCAACAGAACTTTAGAGAGCAGAGAGCAAGAACACCAGCTCTGACACCACTTGAACCAAAGTCGTGCTGTACCCCAGCTACAGAACGTTGACGATGATTGTAGTTAACTGTTCCACCACTTGTGCTGAAGAAGACTTGCCATGCCCTTGTTATAGGGCGTCCCTGCCATAGGGGTTTTGAACAGTCCTCCGCCTGACGTGCAAACTATTTGTGTCCTTTGTCCCTAGGGCTGTAAACTGTACCCACCTAACTTGAATAAGATTCACCGTGCCCTTGACATAGGGCTGCCCACTCCATAGGACTGCAAACGGAACTCCACTTGGCATGAATGCACACCGTGCCCCTGCCATAGGGCTGTAAACGGTATATCACTTATACCAAAATCCGACACTCTTTCGGAGCCATTTTCCCGGGGCACCACATGGAGAAGGCCTGGGTCAGGTCTCAAACCCCGGCAAAACCCACCCGAAGCTGAACCTTTGAGGTTAGTGTGACATTTAAAGGGGCCCCGGTGGATCGAAACGTCAACAAAAACCGGGAATTTGTTTATTTTTTCAGTCGCGTATTGTGCCTATTTTTGTTATTTTTATTAAATTTGTATTTGGAGATTATTTTACTTGAAATCGTGTACTGAACCAACACGACAGCTGGCTCGCAGACCCATCTGGGCATAACCCTTCTGGCATTTACCAGAAGGGTTCCTACCAGTTCAGAGCTCGCATTATTGATCCTTAAGGAACATGACAGAGATTCGCCCATTAACTAATGACCGTTTCATTGCTGATTACAACATTTTGGATGTATCTTGCCAATTTCGCACCAACATCACAGATAAATTGCCACGCCAATCTGCAAAATAATCCCAACAACTCCTTCAGAGGGCCCCATCTCTAGACTCAAGTTTGGTTACCATTTCCTAATTCTTTACACTGACACACAAGTTGTCTAAACTAGTAATATACCTGACCCACAATTCTAAAACTAGTAACTTTACCTGGGACCCACAAGTCTAAAACGAGTACCAGTTACTGACCACAAGAGTTCAAACTATAACATTCCTACCCTCAAGTGTCCAAAAAAATAACCCTAGTTAACTTTACCTGACCCTCGAGGTGGTCTAAACTAGTAACTTTACAGTCCCACAAGTGTCCAAAACTATAACCTTTTCACACCTTTCAGAATAGATGTCTAAAATAAACCGAAAACCAACATTAGCATCACAATATTGAAATATATAACGTTCCTGATTTAACCCAAATTTAGGTAACTGATTCTTCTACTTCCAAGTTTTCGATTTTATTTTTTAAAAGACAAACATATTTTTAACAATCCTGAGTTAAGTGGCATACTGATGGTAAACACATTTGTTAACATCTGTGTTGTGTGTGTGTGTGTGTGGGTGTGTGTGTGTGTGGTGTATTTGTGATTACATACCAAACAGCCGGTAAAGGCATGAGTGGTGTTTTATACATGTGTGTTTGTGGAGTTGGTGTGTGTGTGTGTGTGTGTGTTGTGGTGTGTCTCATGTCGCAGTTTTATGATGTATGAATGATGGTGAACACACAAGCTTCGTTTTTATGGAAATGCGTAAGTGAGTGTAAACAACAATTGTAATGAGTAAAGTTAAGTAGTTTACTTAGGGTACAAGTACATGTAAAAACACTACACAAACTATCATCCATATTAACGCATATGTAAATTACCCAGGATAACCCAAAAAGTCAGATAAATTGACTTATTAACATTGTGAGTGGCGCTTGTAACTGATCGTTTTTCCAAATACATAAACAAATAACATAATAAAAACACGGAAGTTTAATACTTATATTACAGTTATTTACAACAAAACATTCACAAAATCACTTACGCGCTTAATAAGCACAAAAAGAAACTTATATTAAAGTTATGAATTTTGTAATATAAATAGAACTCCTATTTTTCACGGAGTGACGCAGCCTTGGTGGTCGAACTGGACGTAGCTTGGCTGCGTCTAGCTGATTTCGATCTAAGACTGTCCTTGGTGGGTGTATTACAGGACGCAGTTCTGTGTGTCCCTCCTGTAATTCCACCCCCCTGACAGACTCTACCGTAAACCCAGCTAAACAAGCCTCGTTCTCATCTGGCCTAGATCACGGAGGGATACATAACCTGGAAGCTGAGGCTGGAAGATATCCTAAGGGAAGTGAGGAAGGGGAGACATCGGGGGCCCACGGATGGATTCCTGGACACATGGACCTGGGAAAGGCGAGGATACCTTGGGAAGTGGGAAGGAAAATATCTGAGGGCGACAGATGGACTCCTGGACACCGGCCAGGGGTGGGGGTGTGCAAGGTTGGGTGTGGGAAGTGGGGAAGGGGAGCACCTGTCGTCACACAGGTGGACTCCGTGAACCACGGACCCCGGGGGGGGTGCAAGGTTGGTTTGGGGGAAGTGGGGAAGGGGGAGCACCTGGCCCTTCGCACAGGTGACTCCTGGAAACCACGGACCCGGGGGGGTGTTGTGAAGGTAGGGGTGTGGGGAAGTGGGAAGGGGAGCACCTGGCTTCGCAACAGGTGGACTCCTGGAAACCACGGACCCGGGGGGGGGGTTTGTGCAAGGTTGGGGTTGGGGAAGTGGGTAAGGGAGCACCTGGCCTTCGCACAGGTGTACTCCTGGAACCACGACCCGGGGGGGGTTGGTGCAAGGTGGGGTGCGGGGGGAAGTGGGTAAGGGGGAGGCACCCTGCCTTCGCAAACCAGGTGGACTTCCTGGAACCACGGACCGGGGGGGGGTTGTGACAAAGGTTGGGGGTGTGAGGAGGAAGTGTCGGTAAGGGGAGCACCTGGCCTTCGCACAGTGGACTCCTGGAACCACGGACCCTGGGGGGGGTTGTTCAAGGTTGGGGTGGGGGGAAGTGGGGTAAGGGGGAGCACCTGCCTTCGCACAGGTGGACTTCCTGGAACCATGGACGACCCGGGGGGGGTTGTGCAAGGTTTGGGTGTGAGGGAAGTGGGGAAGGGGGGAGCACCTGCCTTCGCACAGTGGGGACTCCTAACCCACCGGACCCCGGGGGTGGCAAGTAGGGGTGTGGGGGAAGTGGGGAAGGGAGAGCAACCTGGCCATCGCGACAGGTGGACTCCTGTAACCACGGCCCGGGGGGGGGGGTTTTTGCAAGGTTGGGTTTGGGGGAAGTGGGGAAGGGGGAGCACCTGGCCTTGCACAGGTTGACTTCCTGGACACCACGGACCCCGGGGGGTGCAAGGTAGGGTGAAGTGGGGGATGGGGAGCACTCTGGCCTTCGCAAGGTGGACTCCTGGAACCACGGAACCGGGGGGGTGGTGGTTGTGCAAGTTGGGGTGGTGGGGGAAGTGGGGAAGGTGGAGCACCTGGCGTCACACAGGTGGAACTCCTGACCACGGTACCCGGGGGGGGTGTCAAGGTTGGTGTGTAGGGGATGGTGGGGATGGGGGACACTGGCCTTCGCACAGGTGGACTCTGGAACCTACACGGACCCGTGGGGGGGGATGTGCAAGGTTGGGGTGTGGGTGACTGGGAAGGGGAGCAAACCTGGACTTCGCACAGGTGGTACTCCTGTGAACCACGGACCACCAGGGGGGATGGTTGTGCAAGGTTGGGTGTTGGGGGAAGTGGGGAAAGGGGGACACCTGGCCCTTCGCACAGGTAACTCCTAAACACGGACACAGGGGGGGGGTGCAAGGTGGGTGTGGGGGAAATGGGGAAGGGGAGCACTGGCCTTCAAACAGTGGACTCTTGGAAACCACGGACCCGGGGGGGGGTTGCGCAAGGTAGGGGTGGGTGGGGGAAGTGGGGAAGGGTGGAGCACCTGGCCTTCATACAGGTGGTCTCCTGGAACCACGGACCCGGGGGGGCAAGGATGGGGTGTGGGGGAAGTGGGAAGGGGAGCACCTGCCTTCCACAGGTGGACTCCTGGAACCACGGACCCGGGCGGGGGGGTGGGTTGGTGCAAGTTGGGGTGTGGGGGGAAGAGGGGAAAGGGAGCACCTGGCCTTCACACAGGTGGCCTCCTGGAACACGGACCCGGGGGGGGGTTTGTGCAAGGTTGGGTGTGTGGTAGTGGGAAGGGGGAGCACCTGCCTTCACACGGTTGGACCCCCTCCTGGAACCACGAACCAGGGCGGGGAAGTGGGGAAGGGAGGATGCCTGAGGGGACACAGGCCGGACTTCCGGGTCACGCGGAAATGGGAGAGACGAAAAAGGATACTCACTGGTTGTCGAGGCAGATGACCCAGGGGAAGGAGGAATGCCTGAGGGGACACAGGCGGACTCCTGGTCAAACTGACCTGGGAGAGGACGAAAAAAGGAAGCCGCACTGTTTTGTCGCGAGGCAGACCCTGGGGAATGGGGAAGGGAGAATGCCTGAGGGGACACAGGCCGGACCTCCTGGACACGCGGACCTGGAGAGACGATAAAAGGATACGCCACTGGTTGTCGAGGCATACACTGGGGAAGTGGGAGGGAGGATGCCCGAGGGACACAGGCGGACTCCTGGACACCGACCGGGGAGACGAAACAGGATACTCACTGGTTTCGACATACCCTGGGGAAGTTGGGGTAAGGATGGATGCCTGAGTGGACAACAGGCGGACTCCCTGGACACCGGACCTGGGAGAGACGAAAAAGGATACCACCGGGTGTCAGCAGACCCTGGGAAGTGGGAAGGGAGGATCCCTGAGGACACAGGCGGACTCCCAGGACACGCGACCTGGAGAGACGAAAAAAAGGATACTCCAACTCGGCCGTCAGGCAGAGAAGAAAAGAAAGAAGACAAAGAGAAGAGAGAAAGGGAAAAAGAAGAAAGAAAACGCCTGGAAAAGTGGGAAGGGAGAATTCTGAGGGGAACACAGGCGAGTCCCTGGTGCTGGGAGAGCGAACAAAGGATACTCACCTGGCCTTCGCACCGGTGGACTCCGGAACCACGGACCCGGGGGGGGTTGTGCAAGGTTGGGGTGTGGGGGAGAGTGGGGCAGGGGGAGCACCTGGCCTTCGCACAGGTGGACTCTGAAACCCACGGACCCCTGGGGGGGGTGCAAGGTAGGGGTGTGGGGGAAGTGGGGAAAGGGGGTGCAACCTGCCTTCGCGACAAGGCGACTCCTGGAACCACGGACCCGGGGGGGTGGCAGGTGGGGTTGGGGAAGAGGGGAAGGGGGAGCACCTGACTTCGCCAGTGACTCCTGAACCACGGACCCGGGGGGGGGGTTGTGCAAGGTTGGTTTGGGGGAAGTGGGTAAGGGGGAGCACCTGGCCTTTCGAAACAGGTGGACCTCTCCGTGTGTGATCCTGGAACCACGGACCCGGGGGGTAGGGTTGGCAAGGTTGGGGTGCGGGGAATGGTAAGGGGGAGCACCTGGCCTTTCGCACAGGTGCTCCGAACCACGGACCCCGGGGGGGGTTGTGCAAGCAGTTGGGTGTGGGGAATGGGTAAGGGGGGGCACCTGGCCTTCGCACAGGTGAACTCCTGGAACCACGACCCGGGGGGGTTGTGCAAGGTTGGGGTGCGGGGGAAGTGTAAGAGGGAGCACCTGCCCTTCGCACAGGTGGACCTCCTGGAACCACGGACCTCAACCGGGGGGTTGTGCATGTTGGGGTGTGAGGGAAGTGGGGGAAGGGAGCACCTGCACCTGGCCTTCGCAACGAGGGGGACTCCTGGAACCACGACCCCCCCCGGGGGGGTGCAGGTAGGGTGTGGGGAAGTGGGGAATGGGGAGCACCTGGGCCTTCTGCACAGGTGGACTCCTGAACTCACGACCCGGGGGGGTGCAAGGTTGGGGGTGTGGGGGAAGTGTGGAAGGGGGAAGCACCTGGCCTTCGCACAGGTGGACTCCTGGAACCACGGACCCGGGGGTGCAAGGTAGGGGGAAAGTGGGGAAGGGGGAGCACCTGCCCTTCGCACAGGTTGGAACCGCCTGGAACCTGGAACCGGGGGGGTGGTGGTTGTGCAAGGTTTGGGTGTGGTGAAGTGGGGCAGGGGAGCACCTGGCGTCACAAGGTACTCCTGGAACCACGGACCCGGGGGGGTGCATGGTTGGGTGGAGGGGAAGTGGGAAGGGGGATGCACCTGGCCTTCGCACAGGTGACTCCTAACCACGACCCGGGGGGGGATGTGCAAGTTGGGGTGTGGGGGAAGTGGGGAAGGGGGAGCACCTGGACTCGCACAGGTGACTCCTGGAAAAACCACGGACCAGGGGGGGGATGGTTTGTGCAAGGTTGGGTGTGGGGGAAGTGGGGAAGGGGGTGCGCTCCTGGCGTCACTCAGGTTGACCTCCTGAACCACGGACCCGGGGGGGGTGCAAGGTTGGGGTGTAGGGAAGTGGGAAGGGGGATCACCTGGCCTCGCACAGGTGGACTCCTGACCACGACCCGGGGGGGGATGTTGCAAGGTTGGGGTGTGGGGAATGGAAGGGGAGCACCTGGACTTCCGTTCGCATGGTGGACTCCTGAACCACTGACCAGGGGGGGATGGGTTGTGCAAGGTTGGGGGGTGGGGGAAGTGGGGATGAGGGAGCTACCTGGCTCGCATCAGGTGGACCTCCTGGAAACCCAACGGACCAGGGGGGGGTGCTAAGTTGGGGTGGGGGAAATGGGGAAGGGGGAGCACCTGGCCCTCAACAGGTGGACTCCTGGGAACCACGGACCCGGGGGGGTTGTGCAAGGTTGGGGTGTGGGGGAAGTGGGGAAGGGGAGCACCTGGCCTTCAACACAGGTGGACTCCTGGAACCCCCACGGACCTCCCGGGGGGCAAGGGTTTGGGGGTGTGGGGAGTAGTGGGAAGGGGGAAAGCACCTGGCCTTCGCACAGGTGGACTCCTGAACCACGGACCCGGCGGGGGGGTGTTGTGCAAGGTTTGGTGGTGTGGGGGAAGAGGGGAAGAGGGAGCACCTGGCCTTCACAACTGGTGGACTCCCTGGACCACGGACACCGGGGGGGGTTGTGCAAGGTTGGGGGTGTGGTGGTAGTGGGGAAGGGGGAGCACCCGGGCCCTTCACAACAGGTGACTCCTGGAACCACCGGACCAGGGCGGAAGTGGGAGGGAGGATGCCGAAGGGGACACAGGCGACTCCTGGACACGCGACATGGGAGAGACGAAAAAGTATTCACTCATCTGGTTTGTCGAGGCAGAACCCTTGGGGAAGGGAGGATGCGAAGGGGACACAGGCGGACCTCCTGACACACGACCTGGGAGAGACGAAATAGATACTCCTGTGTCGAAGGCAGACCCTGGGACAGTGGGGAAGGGAGGATGCCTGAGGGGACACAGGCGGATCTCCTGGACACGCGGACCTGGGAGAGAACGAAAAAGGATACTCACTGTTTTCCGAGCAGACCCTGGGGAAGTGGGGAAGGGAGATGCCCGAGGGGACACAGTCGGACTCCTGACACGCGGCCCTGGGAGAGACGAAAAAGGATACTCACTGGTTGTCGAGGCAGACCCTGGGGAAGTGGGGGAAGGGAGGATGCCCTGAGGGGACACAGCGGACTCTCCTGGACACGCGGACCTGGGAGGACGAAAAAGGATACTCACGGGTGTCGAGCAGAACCCTGGGGAAGTGGGGAAGGAGGAATGCCTGAGGGGACACAGGCGGACTCCTGACAAAACGCGGACCTGGGAGAGGACGAAAAAGGATACACAACTACGCCGTCGAGGCAGACCCTGAAACAGTGGGAAGGGAGGAATGCCTGAGGGGAACACAGGCGGAGTCCTGGTACCTGGAGAGACCAAAAGGATACTCACCTGGCCTTAGCACAGGTGGGGGGGGGAAAAAAAAAAACACTCCGGGAACCACTACCCGGGGGGGGGTGTGCCAGTTTGGGGGTTTGGGAAGGTGGGGAAGGGGGATCACCTCCTGGCCTTCGCACAGGTGGACCTCCTGGAACCACGGACACTGGGGGGGTGCAAGGTAGGGGGTGGGTAGTGGGGAAGGGGAGCCACCTGCCTTTCGCACCGGTGGACTCCTGAACCACGGACCGGGGGGTGCAAGGTTGGGGTGTGGGGGAATGGGGAAGGGGGAGCACCTGGACTCGCACAGGTGACTCCTGGAACCTCGACCAGGGGGGAGGTTGTGGACACGGTTGGGGTGGTGGGGAAAGTGGGGAAGGGAAGCAACTGCGTCACACAGTGGACTCCTGGAACCACGGACCCGGGGGGTGCAAGTTTGGGGAGTGTGGGTAGTGGGGAAGGGAGTCCCATGGACTTTCGGCCAGGTGGACTCCGGTACCACGGACAAGGGGGGGAGTTTTGTGTCAAGGATAGGGTGTGGGGAAATGGGGGAAGGGGGAGCACCTGCCTTCGCACAGGTGACTCCTGGAAACCACGGACCCGGGGGGGGGTTGTGCAAGGTTGGGGGTGTGGGAAGTGGGGAAATGGGAGCACATGGCCTTCAAACAGGTTGGACTCCTGAAACCACGACCCGGGGGGGGGTGTGCAAGGTTGGGTGTGGGGAAGTGGGGAAGGGAAGCACCTGGCCTTCGCCAGGTGGACTCCTGGAACCACGGACCCGGCGGGGGGGGGGTTTGCAAGGTTGGGGTGTGAGGGAAGAGGGGAAATGGGAGCACCTGGCCTCACACAGGTGACACCTGAACCAACCACGGACGCACCGGGGGGGGGGTTGTGCAAGTTTGGGTGTGGGGAAGTGGGGAATTGGGAGCACCTGGGGCCTTCGCACAGTTGGACTCCTGGAACCCACGACCCGGAGGGGGGTTGTGCAAGTTGGGGTGTGGGGGAAGTGGGTAAGGGGGAGCACCTGGTCCTTCCTCGCACAGGTGGACTCCTGGAACCACGGCACCCGGGGTAGGGTTTTTGCAAGGTTGGGTGTGGGGGAAGTGGGGAAGGGGAGCACTGGCCTTCGCACAGTGACTCCCTGGAACCACACACACACGGACCCCCCGGGGGGGGTCAAGGGTGGGGTGTGGGGAGTGGGAAGGGGGAGCACCTTGGCCTTCGCACAGGTGACTCATGGAACCACGGACCCCGGGTGGGGTGTTCAAGGTAGGGGGTGTGGGGAAGTGGGAAGGGGGGCACCTGCCCGTCGCACAGGTGGTCTCCTGGAAAACCAGCGACCCGGGGGGTGGTGAGTTTGTGCAAGGTTGGGGGGTGGGGGAAGTGTGGAAGGGGGAAGCACCTGGCGTCCACACACAGTGGACTCCTGAACCACGGACCCGGGGGGGGTTGCAGGTGGGGTGTGGGGGAAGTGGTGAAGGGGGCGCACCTGTCCTTCGCAACAGTTGGACTCCTGGAACCATGGCGGACCCGGGGGGGGTTTGGTGCAGGGTTTGGGTGTGGGGAAGGGGGAAGGGGGACACCTGGAACTTTTCGCACAGGTGGACTCCTGGAACCACGACCAGGGGGATGGTTGAGCAAGGTATGGGTGTGGGGGGAAGTGGGAAGGGGGAGCACCTGGCCTTCGCACAGTGGACTCCTGGAACCACGGACAAAAGGGGGGGGTGCAAGTTTGGGGTGGTGGGGGAATGGGGAAGGCCGTACTGAGTAGCACCTGGCCTTCAAACAGTGGACTCGCAGGAACCACGGACCCGGGGGGGTGTGCAATGTTGGGTGTGGGGAAGTGGGTAAGGGAGCACCTGGCCTTCGCATCAGGTGGCTCCTGGAAACCACGACCCGGGGGGGGTGTGTTGTGCTAGTTGGGGTGTGGGGGATGTGGGGAAGGGGAGCACCTGGCGTCACACAGGTGACTTCCTGGAAACACGGACGCCGGGGGGGGTGCAAGTTGGGGTTGTGGGGGAAGTGGGAAGGGGAGCACCTGGCCTTCCACAGGTGGACTCCTGGCACCACGACCCGGGGGGGGTTGTGCAAGGTTGGGGTGGGGAAGTGGGGGAAGGGGACACCTGGACTATCGCGACAGGTGGACTCCTGGACCACGGACCAGGGGGGATGGTTGTGCAAGGTAGGGTGTGGGGAAGTGGGGGAAGGGGGAGCACCTGGCCTTCGCACAGTTTGACTTCCTGGACCAAGACCAGGGGGGGGTGCAGGTTGGGTGTGGGGGAAGTGGGGAAGGGGGAAGCACCTGGCCTTCAAAAACAGGCGGGTGGACTCCTGGATAACGACCCTGGGGGGGTTGTTGCAAAGTTGGGGTGTGGGGATATGGGAAGGGGGAGCACTGGCCTTCATACAGGGGACTCCGATCCAACGGACCCGGGGGGGGCAAGTTGGGTTGGGGAAGTGGGGAAGGGAGCACCTGGCCTTCCGCAAAGGGTGGACTCCTGGAACCACGGACCCGGGCGGGGGTGGTTGTGCAAGGTTGGGGTGAGGGGGAAGAGGGTAAGGGATAGCACCTGGCCTTCACACAGGTGGAACTCCGGGAAGCACGGACCCGGGGGGGGTGTTTGTGCAAGGTTGGGGTGTGGGGGTATGTGGAAGGGAGCACCTGCCTTTTCACACAGTGGACTCCTGGAACCACGGACCAGGGGGGGTGCAAGGTTGGGTGGGGGTATGGGGGGAAGGGGAAACACCTGGCCTCACACAGGACACAGGTGGGACTCCTGGAACCACGGACCCGGGCGGGGGGGTGGTTTGCAAGGTTTGGGGTGTGGGGAATAGGGGAAGAGGGACACCTGGCCTCAAACAGTGGACTCCTGGAAACCACGGAACCCGGGGGGGGGCAAAGGTTGGTGGTGGGGGATAGTGGGGAAGGGGGACACCTGGACTTCGCCACAGGTGGACTCCTGAACCACGGACCAGGGGGGGGATGGTTGTGCAAGGTTGGAGGTGGGGGGATGTAGGAAGGGGAGCTCCGCCTTTTCGCTAGGTGGACTCCTGGAACCTCGGACCCGGGGGGGGGGGTTTTGTGCAAGTTGGGGTGTGGGGAAGTGGGGAAGGGGGGGAGCACCTGGCCTCGCACAGGTGGGACCCTGGAACCACGGACCAGGCGGGGAAGTGGAAGGGAGGAGCCGGTGGGGACACAGGCGGACTCCTGACACGCCGGACATGGAGAAACGAAAAAGGATACTCATCTGGTTTTGTCGAGGCAGACCCTGGGGAAGGGAGGATGCCTGAGGGCACAGCGGACACACTGACACACGGACCTGGGAGAGAACGAAAAGCGGATACTCACTGAGGTTGTCGGAGGCAGACCCAGGAAGTGGGGAAGGGAGGATGCCCTTGGGACACAGCGGAACTCCTGACACGCGGACCTGGAAGAGACAAAAAGGATACTCACTGGTTGTCGAGGCAGACCCTGGGAAGTGGGGAAGGAGGATCCTGAGGACACAGCAGGCGGACTCCTGTACACGCGCTGGGAGAAGACGAAAAAGGATACTCACTGGTTTGTCGAGGCAGACCCTGGGAATGTGGGGAAGGGAGGAATGCCTGAGGGGACACAGGCGGACACCTGGACACGCGACCTGGGAGAGACGAAAAAGGAACTCACCGGCCGTCGAAGGCAGACCCTGGAAAAGTGGGATGGAGATGCCTTGAGGACACAGGGCGGAGTCCCTGGACCTGGAAGAAGAAAAAGGATACTCACCTGGCCTCGCACAGGTGGACCTTTCCTTGAACCAGAACCCGGGGGGGGTTGTGCAGGTTGGTGGTGGGGAAGTGGGAAGGGGAGCACCTGGCCTTCGCAACAGTGACCCTCCTGGATACATCGACCTGGGGGGTGCAAGGTAGGGGTGTGGGGGAAGTGGGGAAGGGGAGCACCTGGCCCTTCCGCAACAGGTGACTCCCTGGAACCACGGACCCGGGGGGGTGCAAGGTTTGGGTGTGTGGGAAGTGGGAAGGGGGAAGCACCTGGACTTCGCACAGGGTGACTCTGGAACCACGGACCAGGGGGGGAATGGATGTGCAAGTGGGGTGGGTGGGGGAATGGGGAAGGGAGCACCTGGCGTCACAACACAGTGGACTCCTGGAACCCACGGACCCGGGGGGGGTCAAGGTTGGGGTGTGGGGAAGTGGGGAGGAGGAGCACCTGGACGTCCGCACAGGTGGACTCCTGGAACCACGACCCAGGGGGGGATGGTGTGCAAGGTTGGGTGTGGGGAAGTGGGAAGGGGAGCACCTGCCTTCGCAACAGGGGACTCCTGGAACACACGGACCCGGGGGGGGGTTGTGCAAGGTGTGGGGTTGGGGGAAGTGGGGAAATGGAGCACCTTGGCCTTCAAATTCAAACAGGTGGACTCCTGGAACAAACGGACCGGGGGGTTGTGCCAGGTTTGGGGTGGGGGGAAATGGGGAAGGGGGAGCACCTGCCTTCAAAACATGTGGACTCCTCCTGGAACCACGGACCCGGGGGGGGGTGCTAGGTTGGGGGTGTGGGGAATGGGGGAAGGGAGCACCTGGCCTCGCTCAGGTGGACTCCTTGGAAACCCACGACCCGGGCGGGGGGGGGGGTTGTGCATGTTTGGGGGTGTGCGAAGAGGGGAAGGGGAGCACCTGGCCTTCACACTGGTGACTCCTGTACCACGGACCCTGTGGGGGTTGTGCAAGGTTGGGGTGTGGGGGATAGTGGGGAAGGGGACACCTGGCCTTCGCGACAGGTGACTTTCCTGGAACCACGGACCCGGGGGGGTTGTGCAAGGTTGGGGGGTGGGGGAAGTGGGTAGGGGGAGCACCTGGCCTCGCACGAGGTGGACTCCTGAACCACGGACCCGGGGGGTGCACGGTTTGGGTGTGGGGGGAAGTGGGGAAGGGTAGCACCTGGCCTTCCGCCAGGTGGACTCCTGGAACCACGGACCCGGGGGGGGGTTGTCAAGTTGGGTGTTGGGAAGTGGGGTAGGGGGAGCACCTGCCTTCGCACAGGTGACTCCTGACCCCCGGACCCGGGGGGGTGCAAGGTAGGGGTGTGGGGGAAAGTGGGGAAGGGGGGAGCACCTGGCCCTTCGCACAGGGTGACTCCTGGAACCAACGGACTCAGGGGGGGAGGGTTGTGCCAGAGGTGGGGTGTGGGGAAGTGGGGAAGGGGAGCACGGCCTTCGCACAGGTGGACTCCTGGAACCACGGACCCGGGTGGTGCCAGGTTGGGGAGTAGGGGAAGTGGGTAAGGGGGAGCACCTGGCCTTCGCCAAGGTGGACTCCTGGACCACGACCTGGTGGAGGCAAGGTAGGTGGTGGGAAGTGGGGATGGAGCACCTGCCTTCGCACAGGTGGACATCCTGGAAACCACGGACCCGGGGGGGGGTTGTGCCATGGTTGGGTGTGGGGGAAGTGGGAAGGGGGAGCACCTGGCGTCACACAGGTGGATACTCCTGAACCACGGACCCGGGGGGGTGCAAAGTTGGGGTTGTTGGGAAGTGGGAAGGGGGAGCACCTGGCCTTCGCACAGGTGGCTTCCTGGACCACGGACCCGGGGGGGGGGGGTTGTGGCAAGGTTGAGTGTGGGGGAAGTGGGGAAGGGGGAGCACCTGGACTTCGCACTAGGTGGACTCCTGGAACCACGGACACAGGGGGGGATGGGTTGTGCAAGGGTATGGGTGTGGGGATGTGGGGAAGGGGAGCACCTGGGCCTTCGCACAGGTGGACTCCTGGAACCACGGACCAGGGTGGGTGCTAGGTTGGGGTGTGGGGGAAGTGGGATGGGGGAGCACCTGGCCTTCAAACAGGTTGGACTCCTGTAACCACGGACCCGGGGGGGGTTGTGTGCAAATTTGGGTGTGGGGGAAGTGTGTAGGGTAGCACCTGGCCTTCAA